>LJPK01000664.1:84115-120541 GCA_001430945.1 Amauroascus niger
TCCGTTTTTTTTTTTTTTTTTTTTTTAATTTATGTAGGTCCTTCTTTCGTGGGTGGGAGAAGAGAGGAGTAGAATGATCGGGATACGGGGGGAGGAGTTGAATAAGAAAAAAAAAAAGAAAAAGAAAAAGAGGCAGGGGGAGGGGGGTGAGAGCGGAGAACAGCAACCTTTTGGGGCCAGCCAGCGAATCCGGAAAAGAAAAAAAAAAAAGAAAAAGAAAAAGAGGCAGGGGGAGGGGGGTGAGAGCGGAGAGTGAGTTGATAGAAGGAAGAGAGAAGAACGACAGAAGAGAGAAGAACGACAGAAGAGAGAGAGAGCAAGAGAGAAGAAGAGGAAGAAGAGAAACGGGGGGGAATGGAAATGGGGAAAGACTAAGCGCCGTGGGGCAATGCGTCGGGGGCAGTGGAGATTGCACAGAGAGAGAGAGAGAGAGTTGTGCATTCTATCAGTTAAAAAAAGAGAGAGAGAGAGAGAGAGAGAAGGAGAAAAAGAGAAAGTTGGTCTGGTCATGCGGGTAGTTAGTTAACTAAAAGGCCCAAAAAAGCATCATTGAATTTCAAGCCGACCAAAAAGCCAACCATGGGGGGGGGGAAGGGAGAAAAAAAAAAAAAAAAAAGGAAAAAGAAAAGGAAAAGAAAGGCGGAAGGAGATCGGACGGAACAGGCAAGGGAAAGAAAAAAAAGAGACAAGAAAGGAGAAGAATGCTGCTCTTCTTGTTCTTCTTCTTCTTCTTCTTCTTTTTTTTTTCCCCTTCTATTTTAATTTTAGCACAAGGCCTGGTTTTGTTTTTGCTGTTTCTCTTCTTCTCGTCTCTTCCTCTCTTCCCTTCTTCTCCTTGCAGGGCGCTACGCTTTTGCTGGCTGTTTCATCAGGAACAAGTTGATTTCTACTAACGAAAACCCTACTGCAACGGATCTCATCTCAACAGAATGCAAAGTATGTAAACTAATTAAATCCACGATCAATGGGAGATGCTGGAGTCTTTTCTATATAATTCGGATTATTTATTTATTTTGTATATATTCCTTCATCCTGGTGGCAAACAAACAAAAAAACCCGCCTTGGGCGGCTAGCAGTGGGAAGAAAGAGGCGATGGGCCCGTGGACTGGCTGATCGCCCTTCCTCCCCTCCCAAAACCCGGTGGCTTTTTCCCTCCCTTTTTTTTTTTTTCTTTTTTTTCTTTTTTTTTTTTTTTTTTTTTTTTTTTTTTTTTTTTTTTTTTTTTTTTTTTTTTTTTTTTTTTTTTTTTTTTTTTTTTTTTTTTTTTTTTTTTTTTTTTTTTTCGGCTTTGCGGGGGAGGAGAGAAGGAAGATTTATAAAAAGAAAGAGGGCGAGACCCAAGACCTCCAGACCTCTCCCAGAGCAAGAGAGGGGGTGCGTGGCAGTAACTAGCTGCCTAGTCTTGAAGAAAGGGATTGGCTTTCCGCTGTGCCTGGCGAGAGCGAAGAGGGGAGGAGGCGTTCCGTGACCCAGTCTTCTTCTCTCTCTCGGTGTGTGATCTGTCTGCCATATTTATCTTTCGTGAGGGTCTTTCTATAAGATCTTATCTTCATCCTGTCTGATATCTATATATCCCATAGTTATCTCCCTTTTTTTCTCCTCTCTTCTTTTCTGCTGTTGAAAGCCGGACTCCACTCCCTGTGCACCCAGCTGGTAGCCGCCCAACCCTCAGTCCCAGTCCCAGTCCGAACTCCGCCCAACCCCCCCACCCCCCGCCGGCCGACTCCAGCAGCTCTCTACTCCGTATTCCAGCAAAACAATCAGCATCGCTGTGCTTTATCTCTTTCTGCTCTTCTCACTGACACGGACAGTGGAACATACAGTGCGCTCCTTTTCGAGAAAGAACCCAAAAAAAAAAAAAAAATTCCGGTCCTTCTATCCCAGTCCTGAGTCCAGACAGCAGGCGGAATGGGGTAGGCTTGCTCTGGAACCCCCTCCCTCCCCTCTCTCTCTCTCGGTCTCCACACGGATTCCCACACAACCAACGCTAGAAATTATTATTACTCCAGCAAGTGACGAAACGGAATAAACGGGGGCCAGCAGGCCTTTGAAAGCAGTTGTCTTGCCTCTTTGTCAGTCCAGAATCTCTGCTCCTTGTGCTCTCTTTCTGGCCCATCAACTAAATGATCATTTTCTGGTCGAAGGGGCGGTTCGAAGTCCGAGATAAAATAAAAAAAAGAGAAAAACACACATCCTACCATGCTTCCATTTTGAGATCATTAACATAAATAACATACAAGATCGTCCAATCAATGCATCACCGGACACGCTGACTGCTCTGCACCCTCCCGCTCTCCCTCTGCTCTCGGCGTGATCACCGCATCACCGTTCTTCGCGATCTGCCGGAACATGTCCATCGGATCATACCACACCTCAATTGACTCGATCTGGAGCTTGCCATTGACCCGTGCGATCAACATCCCCTGGATGTCAATCATCCCGCCGTGTGCCTTGACCGTGACTTTGTCGCCCTTGCTAACAGTTTGACAACCCAATATGGTGAGTCCTGCACAAACAAATTCTGACCAAGGAGAGAGAAAAGGAAAAAAAAAAAAAAAAAGGAAAGCCTACTCGTTCAATCCAACATAATCATTGACCATCTGGCCCCAATGCCTCCATTTAAACGTCACCGTCGGCGGCCCGCTATACACCTCGAGCACCTCCCACGCAAACGTCGGCATCATCCGCTTGAACGCCTTGTGGCTGGTTGCAAAGTCCAGCTGATCGGGATCGTAATACTTGTTGGACGGGATGAGCGCATTGTACGTGCCCACGCGGAGCATGTGGTTGCCATCCTGCGCCGGCCCACCGTTCAGTGAGAACTTGTAGCAACTCACGTCCACCGTGCGCCAATCTTCGAGCTTGGTCTTGAATGACGCTTCGATCTCCCAATTCTTGACAAGATTCTCGACGAGGCTCGGGAGGCTGCCCGGTTCGTGGTTGCGGGTTTTGCCTGCAATTTGGAAAAAAAAAAAGAGAGGATTTATAAGTAACACGGACCACGGGGTTGGTACTGTTGAAAATGAAAGCAGCAACTGGTTAATACCTTCTTCAAACACCTTCCTTGTCTTCGAATAGTCTGGCGCCCTTCCATACCGCCAGGCAACGTCATCCTTCAGCACCGCATCAGGATCCAGCACATAATCTGGAAGGGCAAGTGCAGGTGCAGGTGCAGGTTCAGCAGTTGCCATGATGTTTGGTCTCAATTCCAATCTTTAGACAGCAGAAGAAAAAAAGATCCACACCCGAAAACAGTCAACCCAGGATATTTTCCAAAGAGGAGAAGGAAGAAGAAGAAGAAGAATCAACCGAGAGGAAGGAGACTTCTTATCTCTCTCCTCGGTCATTCAATCGTAAAACACATGTCCCACTGCTCAGCCCGCTTGTCGGTCAGGAAGGAAGTGGACCCTAGGAGGCATCTCGCAATGCTAGCAAGCCAGCCTGGGGAAGCGTTCCATCCAGCCAGGCTGTTCCGACCAGCAAGCAGGGCCAGCCGGCCAGGTAACTAGTCAGCTAATAGGTTTTAGTAATGTTGCGTCTCGCATTGGCGTTGAGAATGGCACGTTTTGGCACGTCCAAGGGAGGGGAGGGGTGGGTTCGTTTGATCCCTACCTAGCATGGCGGGCTCTCTCTCCCCACTCTCCCCGTCGTGGGCGAACACAGTCCGGGAGGTAGCATCGAGGCTCCTGGTGATCCTTGTAGGATAACAGCACTTAGACGCCTGGTCATGGATTTCCATTTCAAGCTAATTCTCCGAAAGGGAGAACAGAGAGAGAAAGAGAAATCCTCTTGTTTGAATCCTGTGCTTTTGGCGATGTGCGGTTTAGGATTGTGGGTATCGGTCCATGAGGTCGACACTTGGCCGCGCGGTCTCTTTTGCTCCTAGAGCGAATACTGGAAAGATGATACGGGACGATTCCAAAAAAAAAAAAAAAAAAAAAACCACTGCTGCAAAAAGATCCTTTCACCGACAAAATTGATCCCAAGCGATAAATATCAGTTTCAGCTGGGGCCATTTGCAAACCCCGGACCCGACATGTGTTGGATGGAGGCCGAAGAACAACCAATTGTATGTGCAGTAGCTTCCCTGCACCAACAATTTTGATTAACTAACTAATATCTGTCCTGTGTCTGCCTCTATGGGTAGATGGTGAACTGACTGGTTATAGACAGGATGAGCAGGGAATTCAGTAAATTGTGTTTTTGGCTGTGTTTGGATATCTGCAGTCATTAACATGCACTTCCCTGTGTTTTCTGGGGAAGAACAATTGCTGTCTGAAATCCCAAGCACCCAGGGTGATCATTTTACACAAGCTGGGGGTTAAAGGCGCAATTACCATGCAAAAAAGAGAGAAGAAAGTAAAAGCAAAAAAAAGGCTCTCAGGCCATACAACAAATGTGATTGCTATTTCATCTCATATTGATTGCACTTCTATCCACTCGCGCCTATCCTCAGAAGCAGCTCATGAGCAATTTCGATGCCCTTTGACAAATGAAGCTCATGATTAACTACTAGAGACAAGTAACTATGACTTGAAATCAAATGAGAGATCAGTAGTTATTCAACAATGTAGACACACTTTTGTGATGCTAGAACAGTAGTTGACCAGTGAATGGATATTGTTTTGTGCGATGCTGTCATGATGACACCTGCTGCTTGGGCGGAGGATTCTTTTCAAAGACGGCAGCTAAATGACCGAGCAGGTCTTTTTCTCCATGTTCCGGCAGTCAAATTCATCACCAACGAGAATCTGGGCGGCCTTGGGGGGTCTTGGTTTGACCTGGTGGTAGTTATTGTAACTAGTTAGATGTGATTGGTGCGGAAATTCTCATTGGTGCCTGGCTAGTGGGCGATCTGACTAGTCAGGGCTCTAGTTAAGGACTTAAAGGAGTCAATCACGTCAATTAGCATGGCCAGAGGGATATCTTGATTCCATTTCTCCATGCTCCCGTAGATGCCCCAGAGTTTAGCAGAGATCAGGAGTGGGACGTAAAAAAGAGGGCAAGGGGATTAGAGCAGAACAGCCTTTGATGTCGAGGATTGTTCCAGTGAAGAGAGAACAAAGAAACCCGCCTGATATCAGACCAGCCTTGCTCCCCTCCCCCTCCCTCTCCCCCTCCTCGTCTTCACCACCAACCGGATATCCTCCAGGAATTCTCCCATCACTTGAAGTTAACCTACAGACTTTCCCTTCAAATCTCCAGCCTCAAGCCAAAAGCAACCACCATACAAACAACTCCATGCTCCCGTCCCGCATCCAACCCTTCTCCGCCCCGCCGCTACCGCCACCACCACCGCCAGACCTCACCATCACCACCAACACCAACACCACCGACGACAACGACAACGACAACGACACCGACGCCGAAGACCTCCTCTCCTCCTTCCTCCCACACCTCTTCCCCGACGAAGCCCCTCCCTGCCTCGGCAACCCCGGCCAAACCCTCCTCTACTCCTCCCCGCTCTTCGGCCCCATCCGCCTCACAATCCCCGACTACGAACAACACGCCACCACATCCAATCCCAGACCAGACGACGATCACGATCACGATCACGCTGCCGACGGGGCTGCGCGAAAGCAGGAGCAAAGAGACGAGGGATGTGTGGAGGTGGGCCGGAGGCTGTTTGCGCATTACCTGTGGGGAGGGGCGTTGGTGGTTGCGGAGCGGATCGAGGAGGCGGAGAGGGTCGGCAGATGTGATGGAGATGCGGATGTGGAAATCGTGAAAAGATGGAGTGTGAGGGGGCAGAAGGTGTTGGAAGTTGGCGCTGGTGAGTAATCCTTGTGCTTATTTGGATGGTGTGGTTTTTTTATATCATGTACTGCTTCCTTTTTTTTTTTTCTCTCTTTTTTTTTTTTTTTCAATGTCATCCTGTTGATGAATCGCTACTGCTGTTTGTTTTTCTTGGTACGATATATGTATATGTATGTAGGTTTTGCTGGTGAGATACCTGTGTATAGGCTTCACCAGTTTGATCTATGTAGGTATGGGTATATCAAGCCATATTGGATGCATCCCGCCAACAACAAAGAAGGGGCTATTCATTACATCTTGTAACCTCGATTCTCTGCTACCTCAAAAAATAAAGAGGCACGAGATATCCTGGAGTGGTCAACGTTCCAGCTAAACCAACCAACAGGTCCATCTTGGTTTTCTTCGTCATAGGCACCGCTCTTCCATCCATAATTGCCGCCCTCGCCGGTGCCGAGACAATATGCATAACCGACCACCCTTCATCTGCCGCTCTAGCTGGGGCCGTACAATCATGTATCATACACAACATCTCCCAAGAGGCCATCCGAGAGCGGATAACCATCCATCCGCACGAATGGGGTGTGTTTTTGGAGAGCTGTCCCACCAGTGGGAGTGAGAGTGAAGCGACGAATGACAAGAGCAAGAAACTAATGAGATTTACGGCGGACAATCAGGGCGTATTCACGCGCATCATTTGTGCGGACTGTCTGTGGATGAAGGACCAGCATGAGAATCTGGCCAAGTCGTTGCTGTGGTTTCTAAAGGGTCCGGCAAAGAATGACGCAGGCTCGGATGCCGGATTTGCAAAGCAGGATGAATGCGGTGTGGCCTGGGTGGTTGCTGGGTTCCATACTGGTAGGGACATAGTGGCTTCGTTTTTCGAGACGGCTGTGTCCATGGGGTTGGTCGTGGATGATATCTATGAGAGGGATGTCAATGCGACGAGCGAGATGGGCGAGGTGACGCGGGAATGGGTTCCTGTCAGAGAGGGAGAGGGGCCGGAGAACAGGGCGAGATGGTGTGTCGTGGCGTCTTTGAGAATCGGGAGTGAGTAACTAGGTAGTTCATTAACTATACTGGGATAGTATGGAGATCATGTCGGGCGTCGTAACTGCAGATGTCCGGCAACTTAAAAAGCATCCTATGCAGCCCATCAGCTCAGCTTCACAAAACCATAAAGAGAAACAAGCAAACTATACATACCACAGAATCACCTCACTGGCCTCCTTTTTTCCGAAAGCAAACCGTGCACACACCCTGTCCTTCCATTCCCCCAAATCTGAACTTCGGGTATTCAATCCGGCCCCAAACCTCCAGACCGTCTACCCGCGTAAACCATCTCACCAGTTCTTCCTCCGTCCAGTTGCAGCTTGTGACCACCAAGAACCCGCCTTTCCTCACCAACCTGCCCGCAATACGCGGATATATCTCACACACCCTCTTCTTCCCAGCCCCCCCAACCCCTCCCTCCTCTTCAACAACCTCCTCCCCACACAACGAAACAGCATCAAACGTCCCCTTATCCAACACAATATCAAACCCACCCTTCTCCGCCGGGAACCACTCCAGCCGCTGCAACCCACCCTCCTCCTCCTCCTCCCGTCCAGCAGCAGCAAATACATCCCAAACCTCAAACCGAATCCGCCCTTCACCATCCTTCCCCCCCGCCAACCTCCTCGCCAACTCCACACTCCTCTCCGAATAATCCACCCCGACCATCTGCCCCCTAAACCCCCCTTCCTCCCTCAAAGCAACCAACATACTCCCATTCCCCGTCCCCAGATCCAAAATCGACGGCTGTCCCTCCTCCCCTTCTTTCTCCTCCTCCTCTGCCACCGTCCCCGTCACCGTCGTCGTCGTCCCAGTAACCGTATTACACGGCGCCAGCGGAAACTCCTCCGCCGTCAGAAAGTCCAACACCTTCTCCGGCGCCCTATGCTCACTGAACCAAGACGTACCCGGATCGTCATCATCGTCGTCGTCGTCGTCAACATCATCCGACCCAGATCCATCCTCATCACCACTATGTATCACCCCATCCTCGCAAGCGCGCACCACATCGTCCCTCTGTTTCCCGCGCTTCTTAGAAGATAAATGCTCCAAAGACCGTTCGTAGTATGACTCCCAACTAACACACAGTAGTTAGTAAGAGCAGGCCATATTAGTTCAAAAAGAAAATACGAAAAAGAAAGCAAACGCGCGAAACGGGAGCTGTAAAAAAAAAAAAGAGATTGCCCCGCAATCAAGAGGCGGGGAAGAAAAATTGCAGACAAGTTGACCACTTACTACTCCTTAGTCCCCAGCTCGCTTGGATCCAAGTGCAGAGGGTGATCCTGGCTCTTTGTTACCTCCATAGCAGACATCTTTCTTCTGTTTGCGAATTTGGCGGTTGTTTGGGACCCTATTGGCGAAACAGCCAGATTTGTTTGGTTTAGTTGCCAGACAGAAAGTATGAAGTGATCCCACACGACAAAAACTTTCCCCAATTAACTACAAAAAAAAGGAAAGACGAGCAAGTCCAACAGCATTTTGTCTGAAGAAACGAATCATGTCAGTTATATCATTAATTCCATTCACTTCTAATCTCTGTATCTGCATATGTTTTCCCTGCAGTGCTTCCACAAGCCCAGAACATTAAGGGCAAATCCATCCGCTCATCCAGCCAAGTTTCCCCATCTAACCATTGTGCACATCACAAGAGGACGCAGGGAATGCTAGAAACACAGCGACACCAAAATCATGCTGGTTGAAGAAACCATCAGGAATCCAAAAAGACTAATATTACATTTAAAGAGCATCATTCAAGCTCATATCATGTAATTTTAAAAAGAACCCTCAACGACAATGCCAGAAAACATTTGCCTGGGGATAAGAAGGCTCGAAGCAAGAAATTCTAACCCCAATGCAAATGTGAACCGGACAGAGCCGAAAACCCGCAGAAAAAGGGGAAATTGAAAAGAAATGGCATCAAATGAAAATCGTACACAAAACAAGGGCGCGCATACACAAATGCGCCCCGCCCATTCCCCTGATGCAAGGGAAAAGAGAAAAGAAGCAGCATCAAAGCCAGCTTTGGCCGTAGAACCATTTCTGATCAATGAAGGGTAAAAACAAGAAAGCGTAGCATAGTGGTATGGCCGCTCCTCCCCCGAGGACCTTCGTTAAAACCTCAAAAGTCTCCGAGGGTAGATAAAGTGCATGTTCAAATGAAACGTCGTCTTTGTACCTGATAAAGTCTACCGAGTTTGGAAAAATCCAAAAAAAAGAAGGGAAGAGTCAAAGAAATTCGTCAATGCTTCTCATAATAATCGGCTCCGCTCTTTTCTGTGGTGATCTGGGATCATTCATGCTGGGACGGCGAAGAAGGGTTGGTGATGTTAGATCAGCCAGTTTGTTAAAGGAAAGATCCCCAACATTGGCCCGCGCAGATGGTGTTGCGATGAATTCAGTGGCCTTTGGGGAAAAGAATGACGGGCTTGGAGGTACGTCTTGCATGACAAGATCCATTTGCAGAGCAGGCCGCAACGACGGACGTGGGTAATTCGCGAATCCCTCATGACGAGGTGAATTGCGGAGAGCGTGAACTGTGTGGAATTTTTCACGCAATGGTAGCGGTCGCGGTGTTACGTGTCTCCGGACTCGGTTGGAAGAGTTGGCGGAGCTGAATGGGTTGATCTGGGTGAACAACTTCGATGGGTCCAACAATGGTTTCCTAGTTTGGCTGGCTGGAGTGGCATTGGAAATAGAAACGTTTCTCTCGGCATCTGTAGCTTGGTGGCATAGATTCTGCGTCACGGCCTCATTGTACTCTGCGACAGGAGACTTCGTGATGGTCCCACCCCGAATCTTTGTTCGAAAATCAGTAAGCTGATAGATTAAGCTCATATTCGGCCCAACCCAGCAGCTCTTTTCTTTCACTCTACCGTAAACCGTGTTAAAGTCCAAGTGAGGATTCTTGAAGAGCCCATATGCGATCACCAGTGACGCTGATCTGCTGACTCCCAATTGGCAGTGAATCAAAACGCGTTTCCCTTTGGAGATCCTGTCATCAATTATCTCGCAAAGAGGAAAGAGGTCGTCGAGGATCTCAGAGTTATGATCCCACGGGACGTGGATATACTCTGGTTCGGGTTGGATGGTTTTTGGAGTTGGGGGGTATTCGTCGGAAAGGGATTCAAAAGCGGATTTAAACGACAATTCTGATACAGCAGTAGCAGGTTCCTCCTCTCGCAGAGCAGCGTTGGATTGTGCAAGAGTGGATTTCCAGACAGACATCACGGTGTCGTGTTTTGGCCCGTCTCTTTGAAATGGATTGTTAACCTCTTTGGCGACGTTAAAGACAACGTCGAATTTTGAGGCCTCTTCTCGATTAGGTTCCAAGTAAAGCCACAATCCTGAGTCGTAAATCAGTACGGGGCCATCTGGGTAACCTCGCTCACTGCCTTTTCTCGACTCGCGGGAAATGGGGCAGTCATCCTCTTCTCTAAACTCAATTAGGGGTTCATTAGGGTCAAAATTAGATTGGTTCGGCGGCGGCAAACTTTCTCCGAACTCGACGTCGCTCCATGTTCTCAAAGCAACTGGCTTCGAAGGAAATGGCGCAGGTAAAGTAAGATGCGTGTGTGTGGGTGATAAAATGGAATTGAGCGAGGGTGAAGATTCAATGTGTCGGAGGGTTGGTCTGACGCTGGGAGTTTGTGGTACTGCTCGAGTCCCGTTGGAAGAATACGGACGCTGAAAGCCAGGAGTTTGAATCGTCAAGTTCGGCGGGCGACGCCTAGATCCTCGAGAATGGGGTCGCGCTGGTGACGGGGGCTCTGAGAGATGGCGGCCTGATTCAGCGATTGGAGCAGTGGAAAGTGGGGGGTTGAAAGCAGAAGCGGGTAACCTCAGCGAGAGATTCTTCAGGTTTTTTGCCTTTCGGTTTGAAGTTTCCCAGGGAGCAGGACATGCACTCGTCGTCATCGAATGCAGGAACGATTGATTGATTTGTCCTTGATCATGGAGGTTGTTGGTCGGTTTGAACAAGGGTAGGGGCATCATTGAAGTCGGCGACTCTGGAGAAGAATCCGCAGATGTGTCACTAATGATGGGAGAATCGAAGGTTGAACCGATGGTCGTGGGGGAAGAATCGGTAGAATCTGACGCCGTGGACGCGCTTTCGCGGGACAACAATGGAGGAGGGATTGGTCGGTCTTCAATCTGGCCTGATTGAGGAGATAGACCCTCAAATGCGAATTTTGAGGACATTCCAGGATGTATCAACGACGACATCATATTTGTGCTGTGTGGTTTCTCGTTGGAGAGGTTGGTCACCGATTTGATACCAGTGATCTTTGTTGTTCCCAGGCTAGCTTCCCGCCAATTTCCATCTCTAAAACCTGATTTGACAGTAACTCCAGACATTAAGGACGCAAATGATACCGCGAGTAGCTGACGGCTTCCCAAAGCTCTTGTAGCCGGAGCTGAAGATGTGAGTGAATGGGTGCGTTGTAATCGCTCAGTGGGTTTGTCGTCAAAAATATTATGTAGAGTCTGTGATGTCCTCAAACGCTGTTTTCGAGATTGCTGTTTGGTGGAATACGGGAATGATTGACCGGCTGTTGGCGACAAGGGCCTTTTATTGGGGTTAGCCATTGTGGAACAAGCACAACAAGAGGTGGAGAGTGGAAAGAGAAAAATGACTGAGTTGTAAAGATTGAAAGATAAATTGCCATCAACACGTAGATGAGGGAGTTTGGTGGTGACAAACAATGGATCGCAAGCATAGCAACACGATCAAAATAAACAAGGGGTGCGCGAGCGTGCCGGGTGACGCCGTCAATAAACTTCAGGGGCAATGGACGAGTCCAAAGCAGGGCGGATCTGAGACGGGATTGCTACGTACTGATGTAAATGATAATGCTCTGGGCTGCGCCTCAGGGAGCGATTTGCGATTGAAAACAAGGGGTTTGCTGCCGATTGGCCCTTGGAAGCGCAGGATGGATTGAAACAAGGGGATGGGGAGATGAAGCGGTTGTTAGGCAAGGTTTAGCTCTGGCGCAGGATGGTTCAGATAGGACGACGCCGGGAGGTGAGGTCAACGGCGGCTGAACGGGGTGGTGGTGGGTTGAAAGGATGTTCGAGTCGTTCCACCTGGGAATGACTCTTGGAATGATAGCTGAAACGAGAGCGAAACGAAGGATAGCAAAAAGGATGGTCAGAAGGAGTGAATGACGCAGAAAAGAAAAGGAGAGTTTAAAAGGCCAGCAGAAATCCCCTTGTTTTGATGGCGAAAGGAGGAAGAGAAACACCAAGCACCTTGGTTCTGAGAGCTGATTCAAATGAGAAGAGAAGAGAAGAGGAGTGGGATGGACGATGAAGGTGACTGCGAAGGGAGGGAGGGAGGTAGGGAGAGGGGTGAAGGGATGAGGAGGCAGCAAGGAAGAGGATGAAAAAAAGAAGAGAGAGAGAGAGAGAGAGAGAGAAAGTGAGGATTTTTTGGCCAGAAAGAATCGTCGGGGGGGGGAGGGAAAACCGCAAGGGAGGAAGAGAGAGAGAGACAGACAAGACAAGAGTGAGAAGAGGATGAGGAGGAAAGCAAAAGGGCCGGGAATACAAGCTCATACGGGAAGCTTACAAACCATAACTAATGGGTCACAGAAAGGCCGTGTTTTTTTTTTGTTTTAGGGTGGGAGGGCAGGTGGGGGTACAGCCACCGTGTAAGTTTACGGGTATTTTTGACTACCCTGTGTTCTTTGCTTCAAAAAAAAGGCACATCAAGAGAATTGTTGGATGTCGATGAGAACAGCTTGCTTGTCAGAAGAATGGCGTTGAAGGCCGGATTGTTTCTTCCTTTTTTTTTTTCCTGTCATGCTTCCTCCTCGTCTCCACGTCTCTTGCTCAGGCAGCACATGCTTCAGGGTGAAGAGGATTCTCTCTTTTTTTTTTTCTCCCTTCGTGGTCAGAAGATTGCATACAAAACTCACACCCCCCCCCACCTTGTTGGAGTTTCATGTTTGACCTTGTCATGGATTTGTTACCGCATGGAGACCAGAGTCTTGATACGGAAGTATATGTGCTCCAAAATACGAGTCCGACCAACCAATCACAGCGCCCGCCTTTCACCAGTCCCGGACCTGAGCGCTTGGACTAAGAGGGCTCCCAGCCAATCAGCGGCCTCCCACCCCCCGCCACCGGTCTATTTTTAGTGGCACCCCTGCCCCCCCGCACCGTCCTGCCATTGGCTGCACTCCCATCGCCCCGTTCCCGCTCGATACGGGAGGAAGGCACGCTGGTTATGATAATACGCATTGTTACAGGACTTGTAACCTGCATTTCTGTATTATAAAATGGGAAAAATGGATTACCCTTTACAGAAGGAGAGAACAAGAGAGGATCATTTTTCTCTGAGGGGTTGGTCGATGAAAAATCGGTTCGTCGAGTTGACAAGGGGTACACTGTCGAGAAATGAAGAAGAGAAAACGAAAGAATACGGAGGAGAGATCCCAAAAATAGGTAGGATTGTGAGCAGATGAACTGCAAAAAAAATCCCCCCCGGGACCACAGCCAATCATGCCTTGAACCTCGCACTATCCGAGCGGCGAATGCAGTTCTTAGCGAGATCCATGGGCCCTTTTTTTCCAGCTCAGCTTCTAGAAGGCTTCTCTTTCATTTTCAGGGATTCAGGATCATCCTCCAAGTTCCCATCACAAAAAAGAGACAATCAATTCTGTCGAAGGGAGGAGAACCATGTGGCCAGGTAGGTTCTTCTCTCTCCGTCGCCCAGCCCTATGGAGAAAAAAAACCAACAGCATCAGTTGGATCCCGTCCGCCCACAGATATCATGGGAGAAAATCTTTCAACCTGCTCGCCAAATCCGCTGCGCGTTTGCCACTCACTGAGCCTTTGTCTTGACTCGTGGGCTGGCTGCCTCTTACATAGGATATCTCCCGAGTCCTCCCATACAGCTGAATTTCAATTCCTGCTCCTGGTTCGGTGGATATAAATAGCACCACCAGAAGAGCTCTTTAATGCCCGCAAACTCCTCCCCTACCCTGCACCAATGTTTCACCTTCCTCACAAAGCATAAAATAAGGGGTGGGATGGAGTGGCGAGACTTGGCGACAGCAGGATCTGACTCTGAAACGCGCCATCCGCCAGGCATTTTTTTTTTTCCTCTCGCAACATCGTGAACCGTGTTGCTGCTGATCAGTGATCATGACGGTGATCTTGCTCAACAAGCAGTTTGTACGGAGTAATTGAGAGAAGGCTGTTCAATGACCTCTTAGAATCCCACAGCTGCGATCGGCCATCTTCTTGGACGTACATACATGATACATAACTACCTCAGGTCCAGATTTCACGCATGGTCGCGAGGCGGCCATGAACTCCTACTCTCGCACTATGACGAAGCCGCTTGTCGAAGATTGAGACATGACGTCGATTAGTTACCTAACAAGCAAGCCGCCTGCGAATCCGAAAAAAGAAAAGAAAAGAAAAGAAAAGAGAGGAGCAAAGTACGGAGTGACTATAACTAACTCAAAAGCTATCGTTCACTTCAGATCCAACAACGCTGAACCCTGGTAACTAGCTGTAACTTAGCGGCCTCTCAGTGGCCTTTTATATAGTTACCTGGTTCTGTAGTCCCAATAATCTATGACTCTTTTTGTTGGGTTGATTCTACCCACTTCCATCCAGCCTCAAGGAGCTGCATGTCTAATTGCTCAGAGACAAACTTAACTACCCGTCCGAGACACATGTTCGAGATGCTCTCTCTCTCCCTCTCTCTCTTCTCTCTTTTCTCTTGATTGTCTAATGCGAACCGCCTCGGAATTGTTGTCGTGTAGTGCATGTATGTATGTACACATGTGCATGCGTGTATGGGATTGTCATCTTCGAAACCCTTTTCCGACCGGATCGGAGACTGTCTATGTAACATCAACCCTCGCGGTTCTGCTCTTCACACACGTTCGGAAAATCCACGTGGCGCCTATGCGGAACCTGGCTCAATGCAAGACCCAGGAGAATCTCTCTGACTTGCATTTGCATTTATCTCGGGCAGCAATATGTAATCCGAATCTCGTTCTGCGCAGGTGGATGCTCCACACCCCAAGACATTTTCTTCTGCAGCATCTTGTATCTTTTATGCCGAATGGGTCTGCCACGCTGGACTTTTTATCTAACAAGAACCTCCTCCTGTCGCTGCCCGGAGGCACAGCCGCTCTGGTTGCATGACAGCACTTCCTCGGCTTGTCAGGATTTTTGAATACCCAGAGCAATCACGTCACTTGACAATGCAAAAGTGTGGATGTGTGGACTGAAAAGGCGTTGTCAACTCCCCTCTCACGGCTTAACTGAAATCGTGAAACTATGCCCCACAACTTGACTATTGGCCCATTTTGAACTGGCACTTCAGGGGATGGACAGGCAGAGAGGACTGGGTCCCTAGAAGCGTCGAAGGGCCTAATCATCCGCTATAGAGTGAAAAGACCGTAAACCAGGCTATTAAAAGGAGGAAGATTATTCCGTGCACTTAATATTCCGCCTTTGGAATATTATCAGTCGCGCCTAAAAAGCGTTTTGTTTCTGGTTGGATCAAAAGAGAGCCCGACTCTCAGAGATCTCGCGTCTTGTTCTCGGCTTGGCGCTTGGGAATCGATATCAGACTCGACCTCCCCCGCACCACACAAGGACGAACCATATCTTCAACCGCCACGAAGATACTCAAGCTGTACTATTAGGCTGTTGTCGGTGCAAGCATTAATTTTTGCCTGAATACCCAAGCCGTGACTAGTTACTAAGTGCAGTCTTTACAGCCGGAACCGAGGCTATCACCCTCACAGTCAAGAAGCGGAGGCCAATATATGTAAGACACTTTCCTTGCTTCTTGGTACTCCAGACGGCAATCCGCGCGCAGCTCTCTTTACACAATAATGGCAGTGTCCCAATCTGTGCAAACAGCGTTATCCGATGCGCATGAGGTATACATCAAACAAAATCCAAAATCCAACCAAGCCCACAAGGAAGCGTGCAAATACCTCCCCGGCGGTAACACTCGTTCTGTGCTCTTTTCCACCCCGTTCCCACTAAGTTTCCAGTCGGGATACGGCAGCACTCTTACTTCTCTCGATGGAGATGCATACACCGACTTCTTGGGAGAGTACAGCGCAGGGATATTCGGACACTCGAATGCCCAGATTGCAGGCGTACTCACAGACGTCCTGTCGCACGGATGGAATTTCGGCGGCGTAAGTTCGCACGAGGCCATTCTCGCGCGGAATGTCTGCGAGCGTTTCGGTCTGGAAATGGTTCGCTTCACAAATTCAGGGACGGAAGCGAACATGATGGCCCTGGCCGCAGCATTAACTTTTACAGCCAGGAACCTCCCCAAGAGACCTGACCAGGAGACAAGATCAATAGTCGTGTTCAGCGGTGCCTACCACGGCAGCACCCTTTCCTTTCCAGTAAATCTTGCCAATCGCATGCATCACGGCGAAGACATAACCGGCTACACCTCCAACATTCCCCATAAATTCCTCATCGCACCGTGGAACAACGCCAAAGCAACCAGAGCACTCCTGAGCTCTCAGCCCCTTGGCTCCATCGCAGCAATCCTCGTCGAGCCCTTCCAGGGCGCCGGCGGCTGCCGTCCCGCCTCGCAGCACTTTCTCAAAACCCTCCGCGCCCTCGCAGACCACACCGGCGCCCTACTCATCTTCGACGAAGTGATGACCTCCCGCCTCGCTCCCGGTGGTCTATCCCAGAAATACGGTATCAAACCGGACCTCATCACCTTCGGCAAATGGATTGGCGGGGGTATGACCTTTGGCGCCTTCGGGGGCCGTAGGGACATCATGCAGCTTTTTGATCCTCAAACACCCAATCCGCTCGGCCACGCCGGCACATTCAACAATAACGTCTTCAGCATGGCCGCCGGCTGCGTGGGACTAGACATCTACTCCCCCGAGCGTATCACACAGCTCAACGCCTTAGGATCAACTCTCAAAGGCCGCCTGCAAACACTCCTAACCAACGCATCTCTGTGCAAATCACCAGAGACGTCCGACTACGGGGACGACTACGAGGATGAGGACGAAGCTTCACGAGAAAACCTCCTAGAAACCGACTCTTTCCTCCAGAACCAGCCACCGTCCATCCACCCATTTAGACGCATGTACATCACCGGCTACGGCAGCCTCCTGAGCATCCGATTCTCTGGAAGTGATGCGACCGCCTGGCACGACCTATTCTTCCACCACATGCTGCAAGAAAAGATCTACCTCGCTGCACGCGGATACATGGCTTTGTCTCTTGAACTGACCCAAGCGGATATCGAGCGTTTCATCGCCGCCGTGGGAAATTTCATCACAAAGTACGGTGACGAGCTATTGAAAGAAACATAGTACCGTCATATCCCATAGTTACATACTTTACTCACCAAAAGGTTTCAAAAAAGTAGAGTCGAGGTAACATAGGTATGCATATCCGTTAGAAAAAGCCCCAATACTAATAGTTTATTCGCATCCTTTTCCAACAAACATTTCTCAGAGAAACAACGAAAAAGGAGAAAAGAAAAGAGTAAATATATAGAAGACTACTTTGAGGGAGAGAAAAAAACAATGCGTCCATTAATCATTTCCAAAGGCCTTCTTACGCACAAGATAAACAACACCAATCATGCTGGCATGACGCCCAACGACCCAAACTCAGAGGTAAAGAGTACAAAAATACACTAAAAGCCAAGTAACAAAATTCGCACGGCTCCCAGATGCTAGAATGATAAGCAAAAGAATGAAACCCAAGAAAAAAAAAAAACATAAGGCTAAGGCTTATGTACTATGTACGATGGAAGAAAAGGTAAAAATAGGGGGGATTCGTGAGAAATACCCCCCGGAAGATGAGATATGCAAATGTAGCTGGCTGTCCCCAAATCCAACCCCCTTTCAACAAGGAGGGATCAGTCAAAATGCATCGGAAACGATGACAAAAAAAAAATGAAGCCGCAAAAGGCAAGATAATCAAGAAACGTCCGATGCTTATCAGCATACCTTTTTAAAAAATGAAAAAGGCAGGGCAAGAGAATATGGATCCTAATACCCAGAATTGCTGCTGCACCAATGTATAGGTATGTGTGTAGACAGGTCGTTGCAAAGATAACTTTCTTCGTAAGCCTTTCTTTTTTCAAAAGAAAAGAAGCCAGAGGGGTGAGCGGAATCGCACAACAAAAAAAAAAAAAAAAAACCGGGTCCCAGAAACAACGCCCCGTGTTTGTATTGCAGAAGATCGATAGATCGATAGCGCCGTGCCCGTCCTCATAACTCTTCAGTCATCATCATCGCCCGAACGCGGGGGACCGGAATTTTATCATCCGACTTAATCAGCCCCATTCTCCAGCGTACGCCGGAGACTCAACCGCCTCGTCCCAAAACTATTGGTTCTCGGCCTCAACTGCTGCATACTGCTATAATGCGACGCAGTCCTGGTAGCAGTTGTCGGCGTTGTCGCGGTGACAGTCAAAGGCGAGCTGACAGTTTCGCCATCATGCGGAACTGCGCTTCGATCGAACTGAGAAGGAGTTCCACCATTTATGACTGAACTGCCATATCTGCGATAGCCAGGCTGAATGTTAAGCTGGGTTGTAGTCGAGAGGTGGGATCCGGTTGACAGGAAGCTCCGCCGCAGCGGTATCCCGGATTGACTGGGTTGGCTTGTCCGATTTTGAGTTGTGCGTTGAGGAGGTAATTGCTGCTGGTCCTGGTGCGTCCGTTTGTCATGCGAGGGATTGAATTCGCGAGAAGACCGGGTAAGGAGTGAATTTCGGGGTTTCGACTCTGCAACGTCTGTGAACACTCGTGAAAATGGACGGTTTACAATTGACAATTTATCACGCACGTCCTCTTCGTCCTGTCGTCTATTGCGTGAGGCTGTTGTCGATGATCGTCCAATCCGACTAGCAGGCGTTGGTAGTTTTATAGTAGTCTGAGAGTCAGACGCCTCCTGTGAGCTTCGCACCGCATTGCTAGGAGCAGTAAGATTAAGCATGCTCGATCGACGTCCCTCCAACCGGCTACCCGCTAGTGTCCGGCCAGTCACAGTAGAGCCGGCTTGACGGGCAGTGTCTTCAGGCTCATGACTCACACTTCGCCTGTAATTAAACGTCGTCGTACTGGATGTGGTATCGGCACCGTTCAGTTGCGGGACGTTTGAAATTGCATCTCTACTTCCAGGACGGTTCTTCGACATTGCAATCAGTTTCTCGTCCGACAATGCGATACACAACTCAGTAAGACTTCGGCACATGCTATCGATCTTTCGCTTGAATTGCCGATCCGAACCATTAGTGGTGCTGATGACAGACATGCTGCTGCTCAATTGCTGCGGGTTTGCGCTGAACATTGACGCGAGAGTTAACGCATCGTTTGCGGTCGCTTCTAGTATAGAGTAGATTTCCGAGTTAACGGTTGCTTTCGCCTTGGCCAATCCGGCACGAAGTAATGATTGAATCTGAAGATCAACTGTCATAGTGTCACCACCGTTGTTAGGCGACGTGCTCGTCTTTCGGCCATGCCTCGGCGATGACGAAAGAGTAGTAACCGTGGTTGTGGCCGTGCGTGGTCTTTCCCCCGACATTGTTGACATCGCCGCCGCCGAGGACGCAGGCAATTTTCCAGTCAGTTCTAGTTTTCGAATTCTTGACTTCATATCGTCCAATTCATCCCAAACGGTTGATGGTGCAGTGGTCGATAAGGTTGATTCAGTGCCATCATATCGAGACCTTTCCACATCCAGCTTGGGCCGATCTGTGCCATCAGAATTCGACAATTCACGATATGTTCGTCCGCCTGATACATTTGACTGTCGATGGGCCTGTGGTTGAAGAGCGTCCTGAGTCGAACCTCGGCGCTCACCCGTGTGATGCCGCAGCGACTCGGGTGATAATTCACGGTTTGTGCGACCAAATCTGTTCCTAGGCAGTCCAACTGTCGGTCGAGCAGTGGATCCAAGATACTTAAGGCGGCTCGGTTCATCCCGAGGATGGGCGGATGCTGGAGGTCTCAAACTGCCATTCACGGAAGATATATTCTGGGTATCGTAAGCTTGGCGGTCCGGAGACGGAGTCTCTTCGTTCGTACGTAAACGGGAAGACAAGCCAGAGATTCCAAAGTTTGACTAGAACAAAGGTTAGCCAAAACCAGATTCATAGAAAGAAAAAAAAAGAATCTGACACAGTTGAAAACAAAAGGGAGATTGGGGGCTTACTCTCTGCCGTTCCGAACCCCTTGCTGCGCCGCGCCGATTTGAGGCGGATTTCGCAAAATTCAGAAACACATCTTCGCCTTTCTGTCTGCTGTCGTCCGAGCCTCTGCTACTGGCATCGGCATTGGTGTCAAGTCGCGCGGTAAGATCCTCGTCCTCCTCTTCATCTTCATCATGGCCCTGAGGATTTTCAGTGGGCCGCGAGATCAAGATGCTTTTCGGTCTCTCCTTTTGGGGCGATGAATAAACAGCTCGAGTCGGCAATGAAGACCGTTTTAGGATGGAGGTGGTTGGCCGTTCAGATCTCATGCCTACATCAACTGTAGAATTGGCCGTGCTGGTACCAGGACTCAACTGAGAGCCGGAATCTCGGGTGGAAGCGAGGCCAAAGGATCTCGGCCTGTTGGGATACTCCAAACTGGCCAGCGTGTGCCGATCCTGAGCAAGACTGCGCTGTGTGCTTAGTGCAGGAGGCGGCCCCGACGCAGTTTCAATGCCCAGGCTGCTCCGAGATGCCGGTGCGCGTTTCTGATACGACGGTCTGGAGTCGATTGTGGAAGGCGGATAGATGCTCTCGGACGGAGAGACGGTGGAGGAGGCAGCGCTGGGCAGGGTCCCAGTCGACAGAGGAGTGCTGGCGTTACTGTTGTAGTAGTGGTAGTGGTGGTGGTGGTGGTTGGTGTTGTTGGCGGACGACTGGGATTGCAGGTCCAAGTCACGAGTTGTCCGGGGTGTCTGCAGGAGTAGCGTGGGAATGGAAGACGCAGGGGGACCCGATGATCGCGAAGCACCGGACTTGAGCGCGGCGACCTTGCGAGGAGAGAAACCAGCGAGCGCAGGATTGGAGAAGCTTTGGGAGCTGAGTGGTGACGGGCTGGCGAACGGGAGGGAGGTGGAGGGCTTGTGTTTGGGGGCGTGCTGCTGGTGGTGGTGAGACGCGAAGTCAACGGAGCGACGGTTCCTGGGGCGCGATGGTTCTTGCGGCGGGTCTCGGACCATGGGGTCGGTCTGGCTGCGATTCCGATAGCATGTCCGGTCGTTTGTCAACGTGGCGATCGTGGAGGACGAGGAGGCTGCTTCCAGGCGCATGACGGATTCTGCGGTCTCCGCGAACAGGATTTTGCGGTCTTCCTGGCGTGTTTTAGGAGCGACAACAACACGGTCGGGGCCCCTGCATCATCAAAACTCGCGCTGAAAGGAAACCGCTTTGAAGAGAGAAGAATAGGAAAAAAAGCAATATAATGAAAAAGTTGTCTGCCAGCAGATTTTCTTGAGAATAACCGACGGAAGAAAAGAAAGAGAAAAAAAAAGAAAAAGGGAGAAAAAGAAAAGCGGGAAAAAGGGAGAGATCTGAATTGCACTCCAAAACACGCGGGTGGAGAGGGATTTCAGGGACCCAGGGTTCCTTTTCCTTGGAGAGGCGGGCGGCCGTGTGTGGCTGGTTGTGATTGGGGGGAGCAGGCCCTTTTGAATGCGCATCATCAACTCGACTCCTTCAAATCTCTTGCTCTCCAATTTATGAGCCCCAACATATAAGTTAAATAACCTAGTTAACTAATTGAGCTAGTCAATTACGGAGTATACTCCCACACACTTCTCTAGTAGACAACCACTGTGGCAGCATTCCTCTATGCTGCGTCCTGAAACATATTTGGTGCGACAGACGGGCTCAAGCATCGTGTTACATCAATCTTGGCGTGCTTACATTTCCTCTTTCAGGCATCCCAAAATCATTAAAAGGCTTTTGTTTGTTCACCCGTATCTCCCGAGAAGACAATAAGCAACCATGGTCCATAAGCCCACCAGCGAACCAGTTCCTTATCGACAAACTGTAACTAAACAAAAAATAAAAAATAAAAGATGTGGGAACTTATGGAATGCTCTTCAAACGATCCATCTGGTTTTGGTCATATATCCGCTTTCTCCTGGTTGAGGAATAACTCCGTATGGAAAAAGCGTTCAGGGCTAAAGAGCAAATTAATAGTGCATTGGTCTCCCTTCATGCGCTCAAATATATAACTAGGTATTTCAATCAGGGATTTAGAACCCGCTGGTCAGGTACAATGGCTCTTTCTGGCTCTTTTGAATCAGCAATATAATATTTTCGGATCCATGCTCCTTTATATTCAGCATTGTCTATCGCAGCAGGATGACCAATTTGCCAACTGCAGTACCCATGAACCGCACAAACCACTCCATACATAGTGCTCATTTCTTCCTGAGATCCTTCAAATCGCCTCTTTCCCTGACAGTTTGCGCCATTCCCTTGCCAACCTCTGTTCCCAGGCTTTCAAATCCATCAATAACGCCTTCCCGATCGCCCTTGTCCATCTCCTGCGTCATCTTGAACTTGCCCTGCAGACGGTCGATCTTAATCTCGATACCGATAATATTCTTCTTCAGAATCTCTACATACGAAGCCGGCGCGTCAGCGACCGACCACGGCGACGCATACCCCATGATCGACGACTCTCCATGCCGAGTCAGATCTTCAATCTGCGTCTGCAAGAAAGCTCCTGTCTCGTTCGACTTGGAGTCGCAATAGACGCTGATTTTTCCGTACGCTTGCACCGCGGAGTAATTCCAGGTGGGAACAACTTTCCCAGAGTCGGGCTTGGTCTCGGTGTAAAATTTGGGAGTCACGTAGTGTTGATAAGGCCCATTGAACAACACAAGCACTTCATCCGCTAGCTCCAGGGTGCTGTGGCCTTCTTCTCTTCTTGCTGCTAGAGCGTCCATGAGTGCCTTCGCCTGCGGGTTTGGCTTCGCGATGTGTCCACGTAGTACGCCATTTGAAAGGGCTCCATCCGTTTGCTCAGGAACATCGAGTACAAAGGGGATATGGCTCGACTGGATGAGCGGGTAAAGTGGTGATTTTATCGCCGTCGTCAGTATCCCCAGTGGATTCTCCCGGATGAGCTGCTGTAGCACCGGGATGCGCTCCTCTGCGTGGATGGCCCGGAGATACATGTTGGCATATGAAGGGACAAGAAAGATTCCGCTCAAGTAAGCATTTGAAAACGTTTTTTTGCCGACCTCAAAGCCAGCATGGCATGGTTGTTGTCGTCTTTGTGCCTTTTATATACCAATGCTTGTCCTCGGCTTAACTATGTAACTAACTCGTTATCTTCTTGGTTTCTCCGATTGGCACCCCAAGCCCGAAACTGCAGTGGACAAATCCACCATCCCGAAGGATGACTGCGCTGCGAATATTCTAGGACTGCCATTTGAGTAGATTATATGTGAAGCCATTGGCTCCATTCGTGTACACCACGTAACCATGGGTTATATCAACCGGCTATCCGAATTCTTGATGCAGGCAGTTCCGACCATGACATCAATGGCGATACTTTTCCGACAGCCCAAGAATTGAAGAACAAACACTGTTCCTATCATCGAAAGCATTAAATACTACCATTTATGGGCGGGGGGTACCCAGTCAAAATCGGCCAGATTCTTAACAATTGACATC
This sequence comes from Amauroascus niger, assembly GCA_001430945.1. NCBI lineage: Eukaryota > Fungi > Ascomycota > Eurotiomycetes > Onygenales > Onygenaceae > Amauroascus > Amauroascus niger. The sequence continues at coordinate 107,583 of LJPK01000664.1, forward strand.
GAATAATCGCGAAACTTGGTTATGGCGCTTACTCCACCGTTTGGCTTGCGTGGGACAAGAGGTTGACCTCCTTATCAAGTTTGAATACATAACTACCATAGTTATCTTGTTGCGCAACTCAACGACAACACCAGCCTCAAAGACGTCGAGAACCAGGAGTCTCAGAATCCAAGCATCCCGGTAATCACGGGTGATACCGTTGTCTACAAGTCTCGATCGACGATCCTGGAGCTGTCTGGCCACCCCATTCTTACAGATTTTGGTCAAATGCGATGAGTTGAAGGACGCACAAATAAGGACTGGTGGATGCCTGATCTATATCGCGCCCCAGAAGTTCTTTTGAAGCTCCCCTGGGGGTTCGCGGTCGATATATGGGTCAATTGGTGTTATGGTGAGTCCAAAAAGCACCAAACCAAGCGCATAAAAGTGGTACAAAGCAAAATGTTGACTGGAATTCTCAAACATAGACACTCAAGCTCTTGGAAGGCAAAAACCTCTTCGATCCAATAGATCATGCCCATAGCCAATACGTACTTCCTTTGGCTCTGGCGCAATACATAGGATATCTTGGTCCTCCTCCGCTGGAAATCATTCGGCAGAGTCCACTCTTCTCAACCTACTTTGATGCAGAAGGTAAGCAACTTCGCTGCTCACCACGACTGATACTGACAATGACAACAGGAAACTGGATATCCGAACCCCCCGACCCCAAAGACCTCGTTAAGAGGACTTTGTCACGACGGTCCCACCGGGAGAAGAGAAAGACCAGTTCCTCCTGTTTATACGGAAGATCCTGACATGGGATCAGGAAGCAAGAACCGCGTCGAATGGCTCACAAGGCCAGTTGATATTGGCGACTTGGAATCTCTCCCGTCGTCCCTCAGTTCGTTCGTTCGTCCGTCCTCTTGCCAGGACAGTACACGGGAACAAATGACTACACAGCACCCTACGTGATAGACTGCGATTAGAGCAGTTAGGAGGCACTTCTGGCAATCTTGTTCAGCGTTGTCATCAGTCCCGTCAAAGGAACTGACATCCTGAAGTGACTTCCGCTGGTGATTAAGAGAACCGCCAAGAGGGAATGCATAATAACATCACGTACTTCTTCTGACGATGAGCTCAATCTGTCATATTTAATAGGTAGCTCTATCAACAAATTCTTAAGTTGAAAAAAGAAAGTAAAGAAAATCACCAAAAGTGTGTTGATATAGCGTCACGTTGCAATTTACTGGCAGAATAACACACTATCCCTAACTCAGGCATCCAGTCTCAAGTTAGTGCTAGTGCTAGAGAAAGCATTCCAAGGTTGAGGTTACCTCAGGTATGTGTCGGCAAGCAGGCTGTGTTCCCATCGAAATTGTGCCTTGCCTTCAGACGGAAATGAGGCTTACATATCTCCTGTCCCTCGGAGATGATCGACCAGGGGAACAGCGGCCGCCGTTGGCACCTACAGTAGGTATGTTAACCAACCCACTAATCTGGTAGTTAAGTTTCATAGCCCTCGTAAAAGGTTGTAGGGCATAACTAGGTACTTAAGCTCCTCAAAACAAGCCTTCCAAAGCCTTTCTCCAAATCCGTGGGACCGAAGAAATAGCCCGGGTCTCGCCCAAAGCGAACAGGAATCGATTCCAACCCCTAACTGGAACCAGGAGATTCTACATTGAAGAAACCTGCCTACCTCCTCTAAAAGCAACCGTAAGATTCTGGGACATTATAACAAGCGGTTCCCTGGCAAAAATGGAATGTTCTAATGTATTAGGCCGCTGTGTCAGCAAATGACTCGGAACAAAAGCCTCCTTCAACCAGAGACTTAGAAGTACCACCGTATGAAATTATCAAAACCTGTATAACTCGCTGAAATGGAACACGCCGGAAGCCAAAATAGATCCTCAATCTTGTGTGATGTTAAGGCTTACTTCGAAGTAAAGAGACCCCCAAAAGAAAATGTGACGTCAAGGAAAGGCCAGGTATATATAAACCAGGCGTTCGTTGTCTCTCAATCCTGAAAGCATTGACTATCTATCGGGCTCGTAACAGCGAGTTAATCAAATTGGAGCGATTCAAACAAACCAAAGTCAATGGTCGTCAATCATGTCTAGCACCGAAGACGCAAAAAAGATCATCAGCGAACTCTCAGCTAGCAATATTGATGATATCATTCGCACAAAATCTCTGACCAAGGAGATCGAAGAGGTAGGTCGGAAGCAATCTGACAAACAATAGCAGGTTCGTGCTAATTGCAGATCTCCCGTTTTTAGTCTATCAGAGGACATATCCATTCCGAACTGGATGCCTGGTTCTTCTTCAGAAAGCTCGCTGGCGACTGTGCTCGTGCAAACATCTCACTCCATGGCTTTGCCAAGTAGGTTTCTTAAGCGCAATTCTCGCTCTTTTTAAAAAAAGACGGCAGCTTAACTTAATATTCCCAGACTGTGGGAACATTGCGCTGCCGCATCCTTCATGGAAGCTCATTGGCTCGAGAAATACCTAGTCCAGCGCGGCGGACGCTCCAAGCCAACTGACATCAAAGCTCCCAAGGTAGAATGGCCGGACTCACCCATCGAGCCCGTCCGCCCCGTCCAGGAGGCCGTCGAGGTCCAAAAACGCCTCCTCGAGGACCTAGAGCGTCTATGCGCACTAGCGGATCAAAAGGGTAATCGCGCCTTAGCCGACACCCTTGAGTCGCATTTCCTGCATAAGAAGACAAAGCATGTGAAGGATCTAGCGGATTTACTGCGACAGACTGTGCGAGTATCAAAACAGCCTGGCCACGGGCTGTATGAATTGGACCAAGAATTGAGACGGCATGGTGGTCGAGTACCTTGGTCTTGCGCGAATGATCCTGACCATGTTCATGAGGTGTTCGAGCAGGTGGCCGAGGCGCTGCAGCATAATCTTTAAAAGGTGTTTGGGGCCCAGGCGCAGAGGACAGTGCAATTGAAAAAAGTTGCAGTTGGAGGAAAATGTAAGCTTTGTATGAATTATTGTCGCGTGAAAGAGAATATTTTGTACAGGGTACGCAGTCCATTCAACCTTCCCATGCCATGACATAATGGATCAAGCCAGGGAAAATAGTTCCTGTAGCGCCGATTGGTCAAGACTTTTAAATACCAGTCAAGCATTGCCTTGAGTTTGCCGGCAGTAGTTAAAGCGTAAGGACCTTATACCCCAGGAGTTCGGTGCGGACTGGGCCAGGATCCCTGCGAATCATCAAGGTGACGATGGCTTGACATGACCACATATTTGTAAGCGGGGCCATAGCTTTTAAGTTACGCTGTTCTTCCGAGTTGCTGTCTAGACCAAGTTGTGCAGCTTCGAGCAGATGATCTCTCAAACTCTTTTCAGCCAGCTGCAGTTCGCTTGCGTGCTCGCCTACTCGGACTCCTCCAGAATTGAAGATGGCTGGATGGGGCCGACTATATCAATCTAGATCGTTCCGGATATACGCGCAAAATTAACAATGCGAGTTCTTCCGATATCAAATTGACAAGCTTCAGAAACCTCTTTGGGTTTCAGACACCCTTGATCGCCGCTAATGATCGACCATTTCCGGTAACAGCAGTCAATGCCCCAGTAATGGTTATCAATAAAATGCCAAATTGTCAAAGGTCTAGATGACGACCCGCCCGCACCGATACCCATCTCAAGCTCAAGGTAAGGAAGGTGTAGATGGGCTCACAGAAATCATTGTATGACATATACTCCAGATCAGCGAGTCGCAAAAACTGGCGGAGGGAATGGTGAGCCTCATTCTTCCCCGCCTTTTGCTGAGGGGCAACAGCATCTCTGTTTTGACAACAAGCATCAGATGGAACGAGAAATTGGGAGACCCCTAATCCATACAAAGTTCAGATTCATCTGCGATTTGATCAGGACAGGCGTGCGGGGTTCGAGTGGTACACATTCTACCTGAGACCGCCAGGTTGTTTCCATGAAATCCTAGAGGTCTGGTATCAACGAAGCCCCGCTACGACATTCCTCCATAGCACAGGCTGAAGACAGAATCACCATTCGTCAAAAAGAAACTAGGCATCCGGGCACAACTAGGGAAGTCAATATCCGAGCCACGCCAACCATCAATATCAATCAAATGTAAGAAAAAACCAGCCAGACTTTGCCGGCTCGCAGGGCTTTGCAACCATCAACTCGCAGGATGTCTCATCATAGCCTAAAAGCCCACTGCACCTTTGCAACCCCTCAGCGTGGTGTAAAGACTGGAAGATAAGCGAGGGACGAAGTCAGGCTACCATCGGCCCTAGGGACATATAAAAGGCGGTGGTATCCTCTGTTCACGACAAGAACCTGTCTTTCTTGCATTTCATCCACATTAGCATCATTAGCATCAGACTCCATTGTTCGGATATCGCTATACTTTCGTGATTTGTTTAATCGAGATATTATTCTCCGCCCAAAATGTCTGTCAATATCAATACTGCACTCCGCGTCCCTGGATATGCCGATGAGGGATACTTCTTCAAAGGCACTCGATACCTTCGCATGTGGTGGAAACCCGGAACACCCGAAGAACGCAAAGTGTTCGGACCCGCCACCATCAAGAACGAATGGAAAATCCTCCGTGACGCTGGCTTCGACTCTGTGGACGCCATGCTTCCCAGCACCAACGACCCACAGAAGGTATACGCCTTTAGTGGAACCAAATATGTTCGTTTTAGTTTCGTCCCTGGCACTCCTCAAGAATCCAAGATCTACGGCCCCGCAACCATCGTCGACGAATGGAAGTCCCTTCGTGACGCTGGGTTCAACAAGATCGACGCCGTCATCCCTATTCCATCCACTAAGAAGGAAGAATATGAGGAAGAAGCCTACTTCTTCAGCGGGAAAGAATATATCCGGGTGAGATACACGCCCGGAACACCAAAGGAAGAAGTTGTCTTCGGGCCGACGAAGATCACAAGCGAATGGAAGGTTCTTCGCGACGCCGGGTTTGACTCGGTGGACGCTTTTGTCCCAAACTCGAATAACAACACCGACGTAGATGTGTATGCATTCCGTGGAACCAAATACGTTCGGTTCCGATTTACGCCCGGAACGCCAAAGGAGGAGATGATCTTTGGGCCTGCAGGAATTTCTGAGAACTGGGTCACTCTCCGCGAGCTTTAAGTACCTTGTTTCCCTCGCAGATGAGAGTAAGTACTATCCGGGCAGTACAAAGACCCATGTTCCTGCGAGAAGCCAGACTGATATATCCGCAGCCAGCAGCGAAAGTGTCCAGATTACCTTCAAGCCGGAGTGTCATAATCCAAGCGCTTTTCAACAGCGTAACTGCCATTCCTTCATGAGTTTGTATGAATGTTGAGAGAGGTTGATGGGAAAGGTCGACGTCGACATCGGTGAGGTCCGCGGGCAGGGTAGTTTGGCTCGGAACGGATCAACTAGTTAGTTAACTAACTAGCCGCGGAGATGGGTAACTAAACTAAGGTTGAAGCCTTCCCCTATTTGGCAGCCCCAACATTATCTAGTCAATGGAATAATTCCTCACTATGAACTGGACTCCTGAGTAGTTGAAATAAATTAAGGCTTTTTATTGATATTCAGCTGTAAATTATATACACATAAGAGTAGTAAGAATCATACATATATAGCCGTCAAGACAATAAACAGCATCTCACACATGCCCAAACGGCGTGACTTGATTTTCATGACTCAATCCCGAACTACTGCAGTTCATATCTTCCATTTTGTGCTGCCGTTTCAGTTCTAGCGGTTCTATGATCCCGGCCGAATTGCGCCAAAATCTCGATCTGCTTGTCGGAGTAGGCGGTGGGTTGGTTTTTGAATGCCGAACAGAATCCCCTTCTACCTCGACCCCGTTCTTCGTCAACCAATAATCTCGAAGCCGATCGAGCGCAGTTTTGAAGTCGTCGAGGACTACGGCGTCGCAAAGACATTTAAAAACAAATGATAACTGGTAGTTGCAAAAGGACAAGATAAGTAACATGCAATCGTACGTGGGGGATGAGGGCTGGTTGGGTTTGGCTTACTTTCCAAAACGGATTAATGCCCGTAGGCAGAGCTCCCTTGAGCACGTGCAGAACGCTCAGGGTGTCGAAAACGATGAAAACAATGGAGATACACATGGCAACTAGCATGACGCCAAATCGGGGTCCGTTTCGTAGCAGCTCGATGATTCCAAAGTCGTATTGGGATTTAATAACCCAGAAAAGATTACATGTCGTATATATCCACCACGGGTCTCTGCAAAAAAAGTCCTACTTTAGCAAATCTGTTGTATATTCGGACGTAGGAGAGAGAAGGTTATCTCACCGGAAAAGAGGCTCCCACGGGCGGGTTTTTAAAAATAAATCATTGATGTTATTAAAATAAGTGAAATTCGCATATATCTCCAGCACCCAATAAGGCTGGGCTAGGATGACGGTTCCGATATATATTATGGATACCCTCCGACTCATAAACGGCCTGTTCTTCATCCAGGCAATGACATTGTGAAGACTCCAGGACATATTCAAGCCAATCGCGGTACAGGAGAGATACCAGCCGTAGGTTGGTTCGTGAGCGAAAATAAATGTTCCGTGGCCAATGCCGAGGATCAACTGCCAATTGTCGCACAACGTCAGCATGCGTGTCTTACCCCAAGAAGCTTCTTTCCGTGCCTTTTTTTATCTTTCTTTCTCGAGTTGTCCATGTGGTGACACAGAAAACATCCGGGACACGGGAAAAGAAAAGCGGGGGGAAACAGTTTCTCTACCTCTGCTAAAATGAGTTTGTGAAGCAAAACGCGTCGCCGCATATTAGCGATGGTGATTGCGGCCATGAAGACCAAGGTTCCCACCATGAACCCTTGTGCCCATGCCTCCAGAACCAATCCATCTGGATCATGGTCGGGGCGCCCTGTTTCTTTTCTTGCGTCCCGGACTGTGAATGCGAACCGCTCTCGCATGGCAACGGTAATTAGTCTGTAAATCGAGAAATTCTGGTCATCTGTTTGTATCCATATTCGCAGCGAGGTTTGTCAGTTTGCATGCCAGGAAAGACTGTATTGTCTATTTTAATCCTTCGAGAGGAAAAAAAAAAAAAAAGAATGACTCGCGAAGAATGTGAGAACGGGGGACAAGGGAACCCAAAACCCTCTAGGAGAAGCTGGGGATCAGCTAAGGAGATAGAGGGGAGGGAGAGGTCGCCTTTATGGGAGTCGGCCGTTGCACTCGTCTGGACCCGCCTTGGGGGTTTTGATGTCGATAGACGATGGAGACGACCCGTCCCGTCTAGGCGAGCACAAAGCGTAAAACGAAGAACGCTGGCAAGCAAAGTTGCCCATACTGTTGTGGCATGCTGTGGAGCCGCCAAACGGGTAAAGCTGCTCCACTGGCTATTGCAGCATCAGCCCCTATTGATTGGCCGGTCAGGTCACCAGCTGGGGTTTGCGTCCTGACCGTTGTTGGCAAGCATTGTGGTTCCAAGTACGGGGGACTGCAGCGAGGAAGAGGTAACTAGTTAACTATCCAAGAATAACTGCCCATCCCTGAAACATGGCGAAGCCGGATTTTGCACTGTATGGAGTTACATATGTACTAGGTAGTATGTCGATGATGTAGGAACCTTGGGCACCCCCCAAAAAAGAGCCTGTAATCCCGGCAGAGTCAAGCTTCGCGCATTATAAGTGCACACTTGCAGCTTCTGAGCCACCCTAGCATGTAGCAAGAGTTTGTCCGGAGAAGTTCTTCAGGTTTTGCGTGCCCAGTGTTGACTACCCTAGGCATATGTAGACCGTATGCGCCGAGTGTGAACGGAGTGCTCAAATCGGAAATTCCCCGCTCCAATGGTAAACTAGTTGCTTCGGCCGTTTTTAGCTCCAGAGCCTAGCACAAGAAGAGAGGGGTTTCAATCCACCGTTTGACTCCCTAGGTAACAATCGTTCGTTCAGGCAGGTAGGTAGTTAGCAGGTGCTCAAGATACAACGAATCCTAGGTCGAACAATGTTTGATGCTGACTCCTGAGAGAACACCGGGATTCTACCTAGTCAACTACCTATATTTATTCACGGGCCATTAATATAGCACCAACAAACGGAGCGGGAAGCAAAAAGTGGACAAAAACGAAAAAGGAAGGTCGCCGAGCTTGTCGCTCTGGCCTGCCGTAGTTAATAACCGACTAACTAACTAGTTAGTTAGTTACCCCATGCGGCGTTCTTTTCTGACTTTTCTGACCGTGCATTTTTCATTTTCTTTCGCATGCGGCTGTTTGAGAATCCCGAATTTGGACGCTTGAGCGATGGCTGCATGTTGCTGCGGGCTTAAACTTCTGTCCAGGGGGCCGGGGCTCCCATGGATCCCAAAAGCAATTTTGACTCCGTGGCCCCTGGGCCGCAAGGGGTATAGCCAGGATTTCCAGATTAAGGGACAACTAGGAGTCTCCACAGTTGGCTGATCGGCTTTAACTAGAGCTTAAAAAGCAGACACCGAATTGGGCACTGTAAGAGGTCAGTGTTTTCCCGCGATGTCCCATTTGGAACGCAATCGTTACGTACATTGCTCGAGTATGCATCGATTATGGCCATACATATGCTGGGACTTTTTGAACGTGCAGGAATGAAAATAGAAAAGAAAAGTAAAACCGGGAACTGGGGAGTTAGCTCATATGTGACGAGTTCCAGCATTTATACGAGCCTGGCATGCAAGGGCCGCAGGACCAGAGTTCGCCTAGCGCCCACTTTCGGCGGGGCTTCCAGCGTCCCCCGGACCCGCCAACCGGGGGCAACACCAGTGCTTGGCTTTTCCGGCACACACACACCCCACTCCCACTCCCACTCCCTCCGTCCCTCCCCCAACTGCTCAACACGGTATCTGCGTCAAAATGGTTACGATAATGTAGTTACGCTTTGCTCTCCGCCAGAAGATTTTTAAGCTCATCAAGCTGTCACCTTTCATGCATTATTTCGCGTCTGCAGTGATTGGCTGACTCGGCTGACTTGCCGGTTTTCACCTTCACAGCGAGCAAAAGTCTGACATGGAGTTGTTCTGCGCGGGCAAGAATGCTTTGCATATGGCGTGTTGGTTTCGGGAAAGGAAGATTGGCAACTTGTGTATACCTACCTATCAGGCCTCGAAAATGGAATACTAGAGGTATTGAAGATACAGTAGCCTTAGTACGCCCGTTTCCATCCTCACTCATCATCTGAAAAAACAACTGGCACAGCATGTCAGCAAGAGAGCTCATAAGTGCTCGCTAGGATATTCTTTCGTGCAAATCATCCTTAACAGAAGGGTTCACAAGTAGGGGTTCACCTACATATCTTCCCCATCTAGCAGCTAAGGCCACTAGAGGACGCTCTCCTCCGGTCGAGTGGCATAGTGATATCAGACTTGTTCCGCGGTCTGATAGGGCTGTGCTCCATACTTTGCTTGGTATTCCGTTGCAACCTGATCCATTACATGGTCTTTGATAGCAACATCAAACCCGTTTCTGTTCAATGCTTTGATCTCGTTTCGCTTCAGCGGTGCCCCTCGTCTATCTATCAGATTTCTGAGAATCACGAGAACGTCGTTCATATCGCTGGCGGCCTTCGGGTGACCCGGTTTCGTAGAGAGACGTCTGAGCTTTGTCTCCAAGCCCCATTCCAACGGAGCTGCCAAGATTCGCAAGTTTTCTCCACTCCAAAGCACGATGTTCTGTTTCTCTGCGTCCTGAAACAGAGACTGGCGAGCGGGTTGGGACAGGAAAAGTGAAACATGATCATTGATCCAGTGTTCTGCGAAGCCCAGCTTGTGACCGACTCTCGTTATAATTTGGTGGATAATGAGCAATATTTCCTTATCAGCGGTATACTCGGGGTCGATAATGACATCGATGTCTTCCGTAGAAGCGCGATTCTGAAAATAGGTCACTGCGAGATAGCCGCCCGGTGATATCATGGTGATCGGCGAAGATGCATAAATGATAGGGTTCTTCCCAATTTCGGCGTCCAGTTCTGCGAGCCCTACATAGGCACTTCAGTTGGCTTAACGGCAAGGATTGCCATGTTCTTTCGCTTACCCTCTTGCATCTTGGCTCTATCGAGCAGGATGTTGTTTGCTTCAGCCATGATTTGTCAAATGCTTCAAAGGATACGGCGGAAACATATTTTTTCGAGAGTGTGTGCTGTTTTCTCTCAAGTTTAAGGAATGGACAGTGAGGGGCAAGCAAGATCAATTGGACAAGCACTTTGTCAATGGTACTTTAGATATGTGTCAATCCATACGAAGCCAGAAGCATATGCTCGCTATGCCTTCTTGCTATAACCATGTTATTGCTGAATTTTTAAATGAATTCACTGATTCCCTTGTTCTGTAGATTAGATCCCATGTCTGAATCCCAAGTTGAAAGCTCAATGTAAATCTGGAGACATGTGATTTAAAAGGGAAATTGTTGATGTGTGGTAAGATGCAAAGATAGCAAACAGAAGATTGGCTAATCAAAAGCAACTTTGGATGGGTGCAAAGACCACGTGACAGTACGCTTTCTTGGCGAAAGTGTTATCATCGAGAGGTGCCAAGTGGAAAAAGGAAAGGGGATGAACTCGAACCATCAAACAAAACAGCAGTGAGGCCACCTGGGGGAATGAAAGAACTGGTGCAAATTTAGCAAGACATGACTTGTTGTTTGACCAATAGGCTACAATAGGTGGACTTTTTTACGGCGCGCAAAATTAATCAAATGGTCCAAAATTTGTGCTCTGTTGCAAGAACATTCCTCTTGGCAAAGATATCACTTTTCCCATCTGTATGCAGCATCAATCTCCCCTCCGAATCCAGTCTATTCTCAGGGATGACTTCCCGCAGATATTGCTTGTCAACAGATGGGACATGTTGCGTCCAGAACGGCAATGTCTCTTGGTCATATGGAGAATATGGACCGTTTACAGCATCATCATTATCCTTCAAAGAAACATGCTTTCCATCTCGCCGAAAACCAATGCTCAGGCGCCAGTTGAAAGCTTCTAGCAGCGACTCAACGATACAAGCAAGCATTGCGTAGCGAATAGGATTGTAATCACGTGGATCGGGAATGCAATGCAGTCTCCATGACTGTCTATTCTGAAAAAAGAAGTACTCAGTCTCGTACCCGACCACGGCCAGCATTTCATCTCCGCCCATCACTGCCTCGTAAAGACGATAAAGAGAACGGAGAGGTGTATCGCGAGAACGCCATATGGGAATTGCTTCCAGGTTTTTGATGTCATTGTCACATCGCCGTTTCCAGCATAGGCCTGGATCCTCTAGAAGCGATAGTGGTGAGAGAGGCGATGGAACGGGATATGACCAAGATAAAGAAGATGTCGGCAAAAAAAGACCCAGGAGAGTAAGATATGGGTGCTTGTGGTTATGACGAAGACGTATGATAGACCCGCGAAGGGCTAAAGGACTCTCTAGGTATCGCAATCGCCATTTCATCCGCGTCCACCGGCTTATCTTTGGACGCTGTCGCTTGGGACTAGGGGACATGGTCGCGTTCGATAACAATCCTAGAGAATGAACAGGAGCATCCTGTAATCACCGTAATGAAAAGTATTTCCTGGATGAGCTTCGACCGGGGATATAGCAAGGGTTGTGCATATGTCTAACCTAAGCTTCTCATTCTCCCACCCCGCCTTAATCCGCCTCCTAAACACATGAAAGTCCTTGGGGTGAAAGAAGTCAAGCCGCAGAAACCAAATGACGCTAAAATAAAGTTTACCCCCTGGTTGTTATAACTACCTGCTTAGTCATAACTAGTTAGTTAACGTAATTCCCAAGCGAGCCGCCACCCCAAGCGAGCCGCCACCTTTCCAAAATATCTTTCAATTTAACTATCCTTCCACTTCAAAGCGCAATTATGCCACCAATTCAGAATAAAAATGCTTCAAATTCAATTGAGAGAGAGGGAAGGATTGAACTCGCGATAAAATCTATTCAAAATGATGAAAAGCTCTCAGTTATGGAAGCTGCACGCCTATTCAATGTGCCTAGAACTACTCTTTGAGATCACCTTAAGGGCCAGCAACCACGGGTGAATTTACACACAAATTCACACAAATTATCTCCTGCTGAAGAGGATAGGCTAGTTGAATGGATACTGGATCAGGCTAAACAAGGATTCCCCCCCCAGCCGGCATTTGTTGAAGATATGGCTAATTATCTTCTTACCTTACGGAATTCAACCACCTCTACGGCCCACCCCCTACGCGTTGGCAAAAATTGGGTGTCAAACCTAGTGGCACGCCGTCCAGAGCTCCAAAGCCGCTATTCAAGACGCTATAATCATGATCATGCGAAGTGTGAAGATCAGTGGGTTATAAAGGATTGATTTAAGCTCTTGGGGGATACAATTGCTGAGCATGGAATCCTGCCAGAGGATATATACAACTTTGATGAGACTGGCTTTGCAATGAGACTTTGTGCTACTACTAAGATTATTACTAGTAGTGAGCACTATGGCAGAGCAAAGCTGCTGCAGCCTGGAAATCGTGAGTGGGTGACTGTGATTGAAGCTGTAAATGCTTCTGGATGGGCTCTATCTCCCTATCTTATTCTCAAGGGTCAGGGCTTGTTGGAAGGGTGGTTTGAAGGCCTTCCAGATGGCTGGAGACTAGATGTTAGTCCAAATGGCTGGACTACTGATGAAATAGGCCTGAGATGGCTTCAACAGGTCTTTATTCCTACAGCAAATCTACGCAGGACTGGCAGATCTATCCTTCTTATCCTTGATGGGCACGGCAGTCATCTTACCCCAGAATTGATGAAATAGGCCTGAGATGGCTTCAACAGGTCTTTATTCCTACAGCAAATCTATGCAGGACTGGCAGATCTATCCTTCTTATCCTTGACGGGCATGGCAGTCATCTTACCCCAGAATTCAATCAAAGCTGCAAGGATAATGCTATAATATGTCTTTGCATGCCACCTCATTCCTCCCACCTTCTGCAGTCACTAGACATGAGCATTTTCTCAGTTCTAAAGCAAGCA
>LJPK01000628.1:0-88321 GCA_001430945.1 Amauroascus niger
AACCTAGCTTCGACCGCTCACATGGGAAGAAGAACTTCAAGAGTTTTCAGCTGATGGAGACTGGGTTGACTGATGTTTTGTAACTTGTTCAGAGCAGTTTTGACCACCTAGATGAGATTCTTCTTGCAGCCGTTCACAATCAAGCTTATAGTTTTGCCGAGCAAGCCAAAACCACTTGTTGAGATGATGCAATCCCTGATTGGGAAACTCCAATTCCGCTGCCTGCCATGTGGGGCAAATGTACCATCGAGTTGCGGCCGTGTGTTTCCTAAATGTTTGAATGATGTCATTTTTGGATAACATGGGACATTTTGCGTGGAGGGTCTCTTCAATTTCAAGTGGCACTGAGTATTCATTATTTTGTAGTTCAGTTTGACATCATGTATTTTGTTGTGCCATCCATCTATGCTTTGGGAACAATCGTGGTTTCTGCTGCTCTCTATCTGATATAGCCAAAGCAGGTGGTATAAAGCTTGGTGGTAGGCAGTGTTGGCCTGCCCAAGACATTGTCAGCAGTCACTGTAACTCCGGCTTGAAAATCCATTAAAGAACTGGCAGACCCTTCCATTTCTGACCTCAGCTGGTAATTCTCCGCACGGGGATTTTTCGCGATTGTTTTCCAGGACTGTGCGTCTTCCCTGATCGCACAGAAAGGTGCTTGTGGGTCAATGTCCAACTCACACTCATCATCTGGATATACAGCAAAAAAAAGCTCTCCCCGACGCCTTCGCAGAGTCGGCCGTAGATCTGGCACCAAAAGGGCAACCACAACGCGCAGTCGGAAGAATTCCACGGGGTGGATATCCAGCGCGCCCGATGAGAATCGCGCTGCAACGAGATCGCGCTGCAACGAGGTCGGGTGTTGAAACGGTGGCTAGGGAAACAGAAGCAGAGGATAGTTATACCGCGCCGCTGAAGTAAAGTCGAGGTTACGGTGGATTTGCATCTTGGACCCTGTTGGTAGTTCTTGAGCTGAGCTGTGCACCTCCAGCTTGCCTAGTTATTGGCCACTCACTTTGGCGGTGCAGGTTCATATTCAGCAAATATCAAAGCCACATCACCGTAACAGCCCTTACAAGAATTCATTCAATAAAATTTGAACCTCTGTCGTCGCATGTTGATGGAATGGCATCAAACTGACTAGTTATGACAGGAGTCACATGACACCAGAGTCGGCTTACAAAGCTCCGTTCATTTTCCTCCTCCTGAATCCACCGGCCACTAAGTTGACACTCCTTCTTCGCAGCCTTTCGTTCCACGCCAATTAAAAATACAGAGAATTTTCACCTACTCACTGCTCCACGTCGGTACATTCGCTTCATCGCGGAGCATCAAACTCTCCACCCGAAGTGCAACACACGCAGCCCGCCAAAGTGCCTTATCGACATGAATCCGTCTTCTCGAGAAAAGAACTTGTTCTCTTCGATCTTTCTTCAAATCTGCAAATTCTTCAAAACCAGGACGGATTCAGCGTACGACTCCCCTTGGCAAAAGCCCTCAACCTTGCCATCAAGGAGATCGGCGTTTCTACATCTAGATGGTACTAAGGTCGTGGAGAAAGTCATCGGCATAGGCGGTACAGGCATCGTCATTGAGCGAGGACAGTATGCAATCAAATTGCCCAAAATATCAAGGACTGTCGAGATTGATGGGGTTAGCGTCGCTACTGGAAGATTAACTCCTGAAGAAGGGGACTATGATGAGCGCCCCGATCTTATCCGCTCAATTCAAGAGGAAAAGGCTATTTATCGAAGATTGGGCGAGCATCCCGGCATTGTATGGTGTTTTGATCTTTCATCAGATGACCCTTCAATTCAGATGGATCTTATGAAAAATGGTGATCTTCGACATTACCTGGCTGAAAAGCGGCCAGAGAAATCAACACAACTTTCTTGGTTGACATCAATGGCTCACACCATGTCATACATCCATGAACATCGCATAATCATCGCTGATGTCCGCTTGGACAACTTGTTACTCACTGATGATCTTTGCATCAAGTTCTGCGACTTTGGAGAATCAACCATGATGCCTCTTGATTGGGACCTGACTGGCTCGGACGACCTTGGGTTTTCAATCATGACTGACATTGGCCAATTTGGCGCTGTCATGTTTGAGCTTGTGACAGGTCAAAAATGCAAGTTTGATGTCACCCAGGAATGGAAGGAACCAGGGGACTTGTACAGCTGGCCGCGGCGAGACAGCCTTCCATCAACAGTCAACACGTGGCTAGGTCATATCATTGAGAAATGCTGGACTCAAGAAATTACGTCTGCCAAAGACCTCGCCGCAGAACTGGATGAGAAAGCTGGCGAAATTGAGTAGAGTTTGACTTAATATATAACAGGGGAGGGCCTAACAATAAACAATCACAAATCACACCTTGCGGAATCAGTACCTGTCTTTCAGGCCGTTCACATTCGAAGCCTTTGATATTTTCTCCGTACCACCTTTCCCTAGCCCAGGGTGATCGTGAGTGGAACCAGAGAAGTGATGACTAGACACCAGCCCAACTCCCTGACCAATCTAATTTTCTCTCTTCTTTCCGTTCATTTGACTTGTATGTTCGCTGTTCCCGCCCTCCCTGGACCCATCCCTCCAGTCTTCGGTGTTTCGAATCGCTTCCCGTCGGCATACCAAACACCCAAAGTCCGATGGTTCGGACAGTTTCCATATTTTTTCGTAGACGAAGCTGGATAGACGTGTTCGACATTGTGAAGCATGTTTTGCTCGCAGAAATGGGATTGCTCGATGGGCGGCTCGAAATTGTGGCATGGAAGATGACTATTGGGGGTCTTCGTGCACTTGGGATGGGACCTCGGAGCCGGATAGACGATCCTGCAGCCGCAGTAATTTGGATTCGACATGATTAACGCGTAATTAGATCGAGCTTTGCGTAGGTCGTTTGGTCTGAAGCAGATTGTTTCTTTTATAAGATTTGTTTGTCCGATACTTGAGCCCTTTGTGTTGAGGAGTGGGCTGAGCAAAGAGGTTGCAAAGAAGAATTCTCATTACCCCCCGCTTTTCACAGCCTTGTTGTTCATGTGCAGACCGATGAGTGTCTGGTCCCGAATATGCACCAGGATAGGAACCGTCATTCTTCTCTAGCCACCCAATGGAATGCACTCGTAACAGAGTGATCAACTAGGGTTCATTGTTCATTGGCAAGGATGAAACGCGTGATGGGAATCCGGAAGAGTTATTAGGCATTTCCACTCCCATCAAGAGAATAATTGACTCCGACATTTCCACTCTGGGTTCAGCAAGGCAAAGATAATCCCATTAAGGAGTAGATTCGACTAATAGTTAAGGTGTGGTGTGAGAAAGCGAATAAATGGTGCATACCTTTAGTTAACTAAGTTAGTTAACTAGCCATTCAGAAACCAACTTCACCAAATCAACAGACAATGTCCTGGAAGTCTTTTCAACGGGCTGGTCCATTGAATTTTTCCATTCTTCAAGCATGTAGACAAAAGATGAGCTTTTTTTCATTCCTTTCTTTTGAGGGAGGCAGAGATACCCCAGCTCAAAAGCCAGAACTGTACATTGAAAAGCCCGATGGTACCGGTAAGTGATGCAAATGCCATCCCACAGGCACAGTTTAGCGATCTTACCTCTTTGTTAGAGGAACGAGCCACGGAAGAAGACTTGTTTAGGTACAGCTGGCATCGATGGATGTAAGTAGCAGTCTCTCAGCTTCTTGTTCTGGTTTCAGATATGTACCTTGATCTCGATTTTCATCTGACATGAACGAGTAACTAGCTTTAACGAAGAGAGAGAACTTGCACGACGCTACCGGAAATTTGATCTCCAGAAATTAATTGAAATTGCTATTGGCACCGCTGGTGATGGAGTACAGAGTTGTCAGTCGCATTGTCTTCCTGTTTCGCACCATAGCTTTTGCTTATTTATTTCTCTCTTCCAGGCACAAAAGTGTTGAAATGCGTGGAAGGATTGCATAACAAAGCTCTGCTCTTGACAATGGATAATGGCAAGGAAGTCTTTGCCAAACTTCCAAATCCCAATGCTGGTCCTGCGCGATATGTGATTGCTTCAGAGGTCGCGACACGGGAATTCGTCAGTCATCTCAGGTCTTCTGTTTACTCAAGTCAGTAATCTAACTCCCCTTAGCTTCGTGATGTAGTAAACGTGCCAGTCCCCCAGGTTCTCGCATGGTCCTGTGACCCCACGAACCCGGTTGGCGCTGAGTATATCGTCGAAGAGAAAGCCGCCGGCACGAGGCTGGGGAGCCTATGGCATGACTGGCCGCGAGAATCAAAACTGCGGGTAATTGATCAAGTTGGCAAAATTGATCATGCACTCACCACCACGAGATTCACCAAACATGGCTGTCTTTATTTCAAGCAAGATTTGCCCACTTTGAAAGAGCAAAATGATACCCTCTTGGTTGAGCCATTGTCATCTGTGCAATCTGCTGATCTGGATCGATACGTTATCGGGCCTCTTACAAGTGCCGAGCTTTGGAGCAGTGGTCGAGAGGATATGGATTTGGATAGAGGTCCCTGTGAGTATAAATATCAATCCACATCTGGTTCTTGGCTAATCCGATACATGCAGGGCAACAACCTGATGATTACGCCAAAGCAATAGGAAACAACGAAGTAGCTTGGATCAAAAAACATGCATCTCCCCGAATTAATTATTACGTGTCTCCCAAGGAATCCGAGCTCCCAGACCACGCTCTTGCCCTTCTCTCGAAATACTTGAAAGCTGCCCCGTACTTAGTTCCCAGCGACAACGATTCCGAGGCTGCCGCAAATGTTCTCTGGCATCCTGATCTCCACCTCGACAACGTCTTTGTCGACCCAACTACGTGTCAAATCACCAGTATAATTGACTGGCAGAGCGCCAGCATCGCGCCGCTATTTTACCAGTCCTGCGTACCCCGTATGTTTAGACATGACGGCCCGGTGCGAGAAGGTTGGGTTGTCCCCCAACGGCCAGAAAATTTCAACAGTTTGAGTGAAGAAGAGCAGACGCAGATGGACCAAAATTTAGAAAGTGAAAGAATGCATAAATTCTACGAGGCGATGGTTTATAAACACGCGCCAAATCACTGGGAAGTACTGCAGCGACACAGAGACGTTCAGCTCAAACGAAATCCGACATGGCTTGTCACTGGCGTTTGGGAGAATAGGGATTTATTCTTCCTGCGACAGAGTCTGATCTCCATTGTAGCACTCTGGGACACGCTGCCACATCCCAATAGTACAACGAACTGTCCCATTAATTTTCCACGGGCCGAGCTTGATCTTCACATAAAGGAGGACGAAAACATGACCGGGGTTGGAAATATGCTGAAATTATTTCGAGACGAGGGGGTTCTTCCCGTTGATGGGATGGTGGATCCAGAGGATTATGAGGCCGCGAAGGCTAACTCTGTGAAATTCAAGGAGATATTTGTTGGGTTGGCGAAGGATGAGGAGGAGAGGGAGTTGTTCAATAAGCTGTGGCCGTACCAGGATCAGGAATCTGAGTAGCGGAAAACCCGATGGAGATCACCTGTTAGGAGCTCATTCTAGGCGCAAGTGGACTGTTAGATCCGGTAGCCAGCTAGGTGGCAGGAAACTAGAATTCTAAGTGAGGCGTAGTTACGCATATTCTAGGGTTCAGGGGACTTGAGTCAAACTGCTCAAACTGAGTTGAGCTAAAAACTCGGACTTGTTTCAACATGACGTCTGTGAGATCCTATGCCTGTCACCAACTATCTGGCGTTGAATTGCTTGGGCATTAGAAGGACGAAGCGATCAGTTCTCACTAACCACTAGTTAACTAGTTAGTTATATGACTAACTAGTTATATTCTCTTGGAGCATTCTCCTTTCATCCTTTCTACCTTGCCTTGTCGTCCTACGCGACAGCATCCCGATCCTGCATCATGGCGAGCAATCCATCTCGTCCTGGTTCCTCCTGCCACACCGATACCGTTTGTTTTCAATTTACAAGATCACATCAATCATCTGAAGGGCCTGCCCATATAGGATGAGTGGCAGCGTCAGGAAATCGACATTAAAAGGCTCTTATTGAACTTTATGAAAGTGGACAACTCGAGCCACCACGCATTGGCCATTGGACTTGGCTCCGTGATCGTGAAATTGTTGATTACCAGCCCAGCAGTGAACAAATTGGTAGTTGTGCAGTCTGGCTGGAGGTTTGTCCTTATATTTACCAAAAACTGTTGACCCGAACCGTCTTGCTTACAGGTGACTTTGGGGCATGGCGGTGTAGATGATGTTGGCAGAGTATGCCAATGGTGTATTTAACCAGGCTGACTTGATTTGATCGCTGTGATTCGCAAATGCTTTGTTGTAGGGGAAAATTCGTGAGTCTACGCGTGCTGCGCAAGTCGCCATCATTTCACTCTCGCTCCCCTCCATTTCTCCTCATTAACTAGTTATCTAAGTTAACTAACTGCAGAGTACTTTTGACACAGAAACAGCATACGACTCCTTGATGCCAAAGGCGAAAGACACCCCGGGCGTACGTGCCAGTCCCAGCGAGGCCATTTTACCCATGCGAGACCCCTACATGACCCAGGTTACCGACGGAAGAAAGAACCGCGAGTCCAGGAAGTATTGCCTTAAAACTAGGGTGAAAAGAATCTGGTTTTATCGGACTGCGCCGCACTCCAGCATCACCCATGTTTGTGAGACTACATATGCCCGCGCGGACATGGAAACCTAGGGATCTTCCTATGGATGAAGACGGTCTGGGCAACGCTGAATTCAATAATGGGCACAAGGATTGGGATGATTACGACTTCGCCTACAAGATGGTCACCGTGTACGAACTTCATGTCTCAAGGAGATGAAAAACAAACATGGATTCAAGTAAGCGCCGTGGGGGCTTGTGTACCTGCCCGTGCTGTTTAGTAGCAGTGGTAACTGGAAGCAACAGAAACTAATAAAAAAAACCGATGCCTTACTTGCACTTGGATTTTGGCTAATAGTAAGACAGTTCATCAGTCGCAGGAAACAACTCTCAGGCAATGAGAGATTGACTGAGAACTTGAATGCATCTCACACAAAACATTGTCATCAAATTATTTTCCCTCATATCAGTCATTGGTTGTGGCGAGCATACGCCCTACAACTACATCAAGATATTGCAAAAGTACCATTGTCAATTTTCTTCCCCCGGCCCAAGGACAATTTCCACATCCGGCAAAGGGACTATTCCAAGAACCAAGGGTTCCCCGTCGGGCCCGAACCGCTGCGCATCGGCATGGAGATTTCGTGAATCCCGCACCGCCTGACCGCTCCTTTTCAGCATGCTACTATTGTACCCGGCAACAGCCTGCTTGACAGCGTCAATATCCTTGTACTTTTCAGTATTGTTCAGCTCAAGCAGGATCTTGCCTAAGATGAGCGTGTCAACAAGCGTGTGATACCCGCCTTCGCCCCGAAATGGCGTCATAGCATGCGCTGCGTCTCCCATTAAGATAGCCCGACCTGCCGGCAACCCGAGGTTTTCAAGCTCAAGGTCACGCCAGACGTGCGTTTTTTCCTGGATGTGCTCAGCGCGGGTCATCTCGAAGATTTCACGAAATTTGGGCGACAGCCCCTTGATCGACTGGAGGACGTGGTCCAGCTTTTCTTGTTGGCTGGCTTTTTGGAGCCAGTGGTCGGGGTTGGCGATATCGTGGTCTGTCTTCATTACGTTCCAGTAGTATCGCGCCGACCGGCCGCCGGGGTGGACATAGTGCAAACCTGCAAATCCGATGAAACCCAAGTCAGGACGGATTATCATGTACCCGCTGTGGCCAAGGGCCAGCTGGCGTTTGAAGGCTTCCCCTGACAGCTCCAGTTGGCCGACGATAGTAGCTAGAGGCACGATGTTGAGGAGGTTGGTGGCAGGGCGACTAAGAAGCTGCTCTCGTACTTGAGTTGATCCGTCAGATTCTTTCAACGACCAAATGCTGTCGCGAGATATAGTTCACGGAAAAGCGAAGTGAGTGATAACCTACCTACGCTATTGATTCCATCTGCGCCAATAAGGATATCTCCCTTGGCAATATAACCATCCTCGAAGTAAACCGAAACTCCATCCTTGTCCTGTTTGATACTCTTCGCACGCTTGCCCCATTGAACATCGATATTGGTCATCAACCAGTCCCGAAGACGGCGACGCTCCGAGCGAATGAACGGGAAACTAGGTGAGTCCTAGAACCCGAGAAGGTTAACAAACATTTTAAGATGTTTACAAGAAGAGAAGAAGAAGCAGACGAGGAAATGACAAAGTCCTCACTTGAAAGCCGCAACGGTCCTCACGGCCAGGCATGTACATGCTAAGTTGCGCAGGGAGCTTCAATGGTAGTAAATGATTCGTGGACTCTCTGAGATCCGGCATGTCGGACGGAATTGTTGACACAAGAGCGTCAACAATGCTAAGTAAGTGGATGTTAGACTGTAACAAGTCCACGCCCGCCGGTGACGACGACCTGCCTGTTGCAATGGCCTCATACGTACGAGTGCATGGCAAGTGCCCATCCCTGGAAACGAGCATTCCGGTCGGTATCGCGTTCAAAGATTTCAAACGAAATATTCTGTTTCCGCAGGCCTTGGGCCAGGCTGAGCCCCCCAACGCCTGCTCCCACGATTAGGACGTGCATCGTGATGTTAAGCTGTCTATAGTAGAATATGTCCAACCAAAGGAGCACGTAACGTAGTTAAGGGTCATACTAATAGCAACAAGTCTGATTTCGCAGAAAGCCAAGGGCACTCTAAGGTGTTTACCAGCGGCACCGATCGATGAAAATTTCACAGGAGCCTAAACCGCTGCTGAAGGGAAAATCAGCATCGCCGCCTTTGAATGCTCCGATGTTCCTTGCACCGAATAAGCGTTCACGAAAATCGCCGAAGTTTTCGGCTTGACCGGTAGTTAACTTGCCAACATGAAATGGCAATATTGCAAATGACGGCATCAGCCTTAATCGATGTATAATGTCGGTCGAGTTTCGGGCAAGGGAGACTGGTAAGTAGTTGAGTGCCGCCCTGGGGTTCCAAACGCACACACTTGAGCAATAAACTTGCATAAATAAGCGCATCGCATTTTTTCCTGACTATCATCTCACCTCCTCGTTGCGGAAGATTATCAACCTTTCTTCATCAGGTGCTTGACAAGGCTGCCCAGCAAACATGTCGTCAGGCGACGTTGCGCTACCAATCATTGACATCAGCGGGTATCTTTCCCCTAACTCAGCAGCAGATAGAGAGCGAGTGATTTCAGAGGTGCGTGATGCTGCACGTAAATTCGGCTTTTTCCAACTCAAAGGCCACGGCATACCTCTGAGCCTGCAGCAAGATTTGCTTCGATGCATGGACAATGTTTTCAGCTTGCCTGAGGAAGAGAAACTCAGTATGTCATTCCTTGAGAACCCTTGTCGCCGAGGGTATGAAGCGTCTGGAATGTCGCATCGCGAGGGAGATGCTCTCCCGGATGCAAAAGAGGTATGTATCAGTTTGTCCACCTACTTCTGATGCTACATTGCATCTATTGGGTTGTTATTCCCGCCTCCTGGAGCTTCAGCGTGCTCACTGTTACCCCAGTGCTTCTTTGTAGGCCGAGAAGATCCAGTCGTGGAGTTTTCTGGCGTCTACGGCCCTAACGTCTGGCCCAATCTCCCAGAAGAGGACTTCCGCCGGCCAGTCTGGTCGTACTACGAACATACCAGCCAGCTTGGCAAAACCCTCTGGTCCATCCTGCTTGAAGGGCTCGGCCAGCCACCAACTTTGGTAGACCGGTTCGCCAAGCGGCCCATCGTCCCCATGAAGATGATCCGCTATCCTCCTCACAGTCAAGCTCGTGAGGGTCAATTCGGCATCGGAGCCCATACCGACTTTGGCGGCATCACCATCTTGTTTCAGCAGCCTGGCAAGGACGGCTTGGAGGTGTGGCACGACTCCCGGGAGGAGTGGATTGAGGTACCCGCGCTAGAAGACGTGTATATTATCAATTGCGGAGACATGATCCAGAGGTGGTCTGGCGGCGTGTACAAGAGTGCGAGGCACAGGGTCATCAACAAGGCTGACGGCATCAGAAAATCATGTGCCACCTTTTGGCACGGCGACGTACATGCTACAAACCCGCTGAAGCCAGATGATCCCAACAGAGAGACGATCGGGCAGCTTCTTGCGAAGCGTTTCCGCCATCAATACTCTTTCACCAAGGAGTTTCTTGCAGAGGTTGAAGCGAACTAATAACAATAGTTCATGATGTCCATCATATTTTTCAGTTAGCTAGTTATCAAGACATAGCATTCAAACATCAGTTTCAGATGATCTGATCGCGGCATCATCTTTATCTCCATGGCAAATCGACCGGTTCCATTTGTGCATGAAATTGTGGACAGACCTTCTGGCAAGCCTCAAAAAGTTCAGATGGTTTCAAAGCCTGCTAGCTAACCACTTTAGGCAATATAAAGGCTTAAAAGGTGGGACAAGAAATTGTTACTCTTTTGGGAATGTGGGGTAGCCTGGACTGTCTTCTTGTGACACAAGACCCAACCTCGCTTCTCAACAACTCGACTACACCCCATACTTGGTTAACTACAATCCAAACAACCTGCTTTCACTCCACCACACAGTTCAATGTCGAGTCTTACACATCCTTCCATCCTTTTGTATCTCCCATCTCTCACTGCCCACGGCAATTGGGTTGTAAAACAGTCCTTTGGGATCATACCTTCGCTTGACCCTTAACAACCTCTTATAGTTGGCCCCAAAAAACAGCTGCTGCCAATCCTTCTCCTGGTAGTCAGCTTCGTTTATATATGCCCCGGCGTCTGGCGTCACTGCCTTGATCCGCGGCATGATATCGTTGGTGATCCGGTCCTGCTGCGCCTGCATCTCAGCGAACGGCGCGGTGAAGTCGTAGTCCAGGGCGTATGCGGACATGACGGCTGCTTTTCGCCACTGTGGTAGGACCGCTCGGGATGGATGGTCGAAACGAGAGATGTTTAGAGACTGGCCAATCAAGGTGGCGCCCATCTGCAATGCCTCGGAGATCGCGGGACCGACATTGGGGAGAGCGTCGCGCAGGAGGAGGCGGCTGCCGATGAGTTTCTCGCCGACGACACCAAAGTGGCCTCCGGGAAGGGGGCCATAGTAATGGGACCAATGTTGGTGGTACGAGGTAAACTGCGTATACTTGGGCTGGACGTTCGCGTTCATGGCGGCCATTGTGTTGATGAAGGGCGCCAATACCGCTTGCAGTTCGCCTTTTGTGCGGTCGAAGCCAGTGACGGAGTAGACGACCAAGACGTCCTTTGTCGCATAGTATGTGGCCATGTTGCCGGCATCGAGGATATCAGGGAGAGCAGCGTGCCATGCGCTCACAACAGCCGAATACTCCAGGTTCGGCTCGTCGATAACGAATCCAGCACCACTCGTCATCTTGTCAGGGTGGGCTTTGAGAGTGGCAGAGACGACGACACCGTAGTTGCCACCCCCAGAGCCACTCAGCGCCCAGAAGAGGTTGGCGTGATCACGGGAGGACGGGCTTGCGGTGACAAACCGCCCGTCAGCAGTCACAACCTCGAACTCAAGCGTCTGATCGGCACCGAGACCAAAGGCCGTGGCCAGAGGCGAGTGACCCCCATTCTGGATGTAACCGCCAGCTACCCCAACGGTGGGACATTCTCCAGTTACTACGACCAAGCCGGCGGTAGCGGCTACTTCTAAAACTTCGTGGCTGTCTACCCCGGCACCAACCTTGACAGCCTTGCCGGTGTACTCGTCATCAGACCAGTCCTTGATCTCCACTCCTTTCAGGTGGTGTGTCCAGATGGCAAGCCCACCTGCGCCAGTCGACCGGCCCATGTAGTCGTGGGCGGTGTTGCGAATCACGAGCCGGATGTTGCGTTTATCAGCAAACCGGATGGTCGCCGCGACATCCCTAGGCCCTGTTACTTTGACAGCGTAGTGGACGTAATCACCTATCATGCAGGCCGAGCTCCGCGGCCTGAAAGGGTCACAACTAGCTTTCGCAAATATCGGCGCCTGGACAGATGATGAAGAGTTGATGCTGTCAAGTAAGTAGCCTTCGTAAGCCGCATTTCATCCCAGTTACATGTCCGTCTTCTGGGCCTGCCGCCTTTTCATTCTGTGACTCACTGGATCAACGGAAACCTCCATCCAGACGCAAGTTCCTTGCACTGAGCCTCGTCATAGTGAGGATCGTGGCATGGCGAGCCAAGTGGTACGGTCTTGATCAGACGACCGCCTACGGTGGCATTGAAGGCGTTCCATTCCCGCTCTGACGGCCAGCAAGCTTCGCCGGGGAAGCATTTGCAGGTCTTGTGTTCGATGGCACTGCCCCCAACCAGAAGTATGAGGGAGGCCGCGGCAAGTATGAGAAACTTCATGGAAGGCGGGCAAATTCTGTTTTTTTTGTCATTGCTACAAAACGTGAAGCCATGAGTGCATGGTCCCTTCATACATAAGCACCGTGCAATTGAAATCTCGTCCACCTGAACTTGGTCCGGAGTCAGGGGTAAACTCATGACGGCCTCTCGGTGATTAAATTAGATAAGCAAGCGCCGACGCCGGTGTATTGTCAAGGGTGACTAGTTAAATCGCCGGCCTGGTAGGGTTAACTATGGAAGCCCATGCGATCTCACAAGGCTGAGCTCTATACAAAACCACAAAACAACTTCCGTGATCCTGTCTCTAACTCTATACTGCTGGGAAAATGCCTGCGTTGGACTGGATCTTCCTTGCACCTCTCATTGGTGGCCTATTCTTGATAACCCGGTTCTGTGGGCTATGGACTCTGGAGGTATGTGCTGCACGCACCCTTACCTTGAGCAAAGAGCACTCGGCGGCTAACTAAGAAAAACAGACTGTGATTTCATGGTTGCTTAAAACGTTTAATCCAGGCGTTCAGCGCAATGGTAAGCGAATTTCGGGTCCTAGGTGGCAGTACCCCAACGGCACCGTCATCGAAAGATTCGTAAATGGACGAGCCAACTCGAAAAGATGGCAAAAGTATGGCCCGGTGTACCGGATATGGGCTGGGCCGCACCCTGAAATGTATGTATATTTCTCGCGGCCCCTTTCATCTCTCCGTTTTTCGAGCTCTCGAAGGGATTTATGCGATATCGACACAGCGTCATCACCACCCCGAAAGATCTGAAGCATTTCAGTTCAGACGCCAATGATCATCCCAAATGTCCCAACGTGAATATGGGTTGGTTCGTCGGGGAACTCCTGGGCCATGCAATGGGTCTTCTGTATGGACAAGACTGGAGGCGTCTTCGAAAGATCTTTGACCCAGCCTTTACACACAGCGCTGCAGTTGCCCGGATCGATTCTGTCGACAATGCGGCCAAGAGGTATGTTGAGGGTCTCCCTTTATTGGCCCACGACGCAGCAGCAAATAGTGGTGCAGAAGACAACAAATCATTCAGCCTACCGGTACTTAAAGCCTTTACCAAATTCCCCTACTTTCTCACGGCTAGGGCCATATATGGGCCCATGACGGAGATGGAAGAGCGAGACCTGTGGACTGTGACGGAAAAAAGGGTTTCGCTGAACCAATACTGGATTCGCGGTGGCCCTTACCGGTTCGAAACAGCGTCGAAGTGGTACGATCGCGCCGCCGTCCAGCGCCTCCAAGAGTTCAATAAGGAGTGGCGCGATTACAATACTCGCATCGTTGAAGTTAGACGCGCGCGAGGCGAAAGAGCACCTGTTATCACGTACTGGGAGGAATATGAGCAAGGAAACATGTCCATGACTGAGGTGAGTTCTCTGTCTCATCCACGGCCCTTCTGATTGCCGAGACACTGCTGAAAAATGAATCTGTCCACTTTAGCTTCTGCAAACACTAGATGAATTGCTCATGCTTAACCTTGACGTTATCACACATGTCATTACCTGGCTCATCACACTCCTTGCTGACCACAAGCATGTACAGCAAGAATTGCGTGATGAAATGGCTTCAAACAAAATCAATATACACGAATATCTTGCCAAGACTGATACACATCTGCATCGATGTTTTATTGAGTCTATGCGCATTCGACCATTTGCAGGTGAGTTGAATCAACCTGCTTTTGAAGTCAATCATCTTATAATGTATTCGCCTGTGCATGGATTTTGAGAATTCTAATTGGACGCTGTTAGTCTTCACAATTGGGGAAAGTTCATCTACTGTTAAGAACTTTCACGGTGTTCTGGTAAAACCCAATGTGAGTGTCCCTACCTGGTATAAGTTGCATTCATGGGTGCCGGTGACTAAAACTCGGACTTAGACCCAGATCTTAGTGGACGTTCTTGCGATCAATGTTCGAAACCCGTTCTGGGGTGCCAATAGCGAGTCCTTTGAACCATCCAGACTCAAAAACATGAGGCCGTCAGATGTATGTATACTCTTTGCATCAGCCTGCACCATCATTGTATTCATGAAGACTCACTTGGTTAACAGCTTCGATACAACCTTCACTCGTTTGGGATCGGCAGCCGCAAATGTATGGGGCAATACGTTGCCGGCCATATCGTCAAGTCATTAGTCGTTCATCTGTTCGACAAATACGAGGTCCATCTTCTAAAGGAAGAGAAGAGTGGCGACAGCTATAACGTCGATAAGTCTAGTTGGACACCCAAGGCGGATGCTTTGCTGCAGTTGACCGAGCGACAGGCATCACTGGCTTGATCGGCGGATTCTCGGTGGTATGAGCTGTCAAGTGAAATCTTTTTCTGAAAGTTAATCCTTTGCACATTAGGAGAGATCATAGCAACCCTGTTCAGATGGCAGGACGGGTATATATAGTTTCAAGGGGGGTTTTCCAAGCAACTTTTTACCGGAGCCAGTGCGGGTGTAAGAGAACTTATATCCCACAAGTGAATTTGTGTGTTATATGCTTCAGCAATAGCAAACTCTTAGTCTGAATTATGACACGATAAAATCACTTCAACAGTAAACCAGGAAATCATTTTGTGAAGCAGAAGATTTTATCAGTGTGTCTGTGCATACAATGTAACAGAGGCTAGACTGATCGGTCTCTGCATAATCTCCCCTTTTTATCCATAGTAAATTCGTCCGAGCCCACAGCAAATAGCCCGTACATGATATGATTTGGATCATAAGCGTGCTTGATTTTCAGCAGACAGTCATAGTGTGCTCCGTAAAGAGTCTCCTTCCAGTTGCCCTTATATGTCGGATCTATCTCGTTCAGCACTCCCGAACCGGGTGTGACTGCTTCTATGGCAGGAAAAATGTCATTGACGAGCTTCCACCTGAGTCTGGTGTTGGTTCTAGGGTGTTCCCAATCATATGGCTGGTGGGTTTGCGGGTTGCAGTAAGCAATGGCGTCGCGCCAGGCAGGATGGACCGAATTGGGTGGATGTGGCGGGCGGACCGAGCCGGGAGCGTCGTCGACATTAAGAAGGGAGCACCCGATCCACCAGGTACCATCGTCGGTGATGTTACGGTATACGTCCATGAGTTGCTGGTTGGTTGTCGCGTTGACCACGACGGAGCGCGGGATGAGACGGCTGGAGATTATGGGGTATGTGGGACAGAGGTTTCCGTAGGGTAGAGGCCCGTACGAGGCGGTGAAACTGTCGATGTAGCTGGCGTAGTTGGCGGTGGTGAGATTGTAAGTGAGGTTGAGCCGGTCTAGCTCTGAGATGAAGGGTTCCAGAAGACGGTCGATAGCGGAGGCGTTCTGGTCCGGAACAGTGAAACAGAGAATCGTCAATGTCTTATTCGTGACGAAGAATTGAATATTGTCTCGCGAACTATCCATAAGGGAGGGCCCGTGATGGTACCAAAGTCCAATCGCCTCCCAAAGCGCGGTGGAATTCTTGGTCTCAACAACCATTTGACCGCCAGCCACCGGTCCCTCGGGGAAGGCTTTGACAGTCACGCTGAGCACCACGCCGTAGGTACCGCCACCGCCACCAGCGAGAGCCCAGTATAGGTCGGTGTTCTTCTCAGGCGTTGCGATAAGATACTCGCCCTGTGGTGTGACAACCTCCCACTCGAGAGCCTGGTCGGCGGCCAGTCCATAGGCGGTGACAAGTTGCGATTGGCCACCTCCTTGGATATAGCCGCCAGTGAAACCGACAAGCCCGCACTCCGGGGCGACGATGCGGTATCCCGCCTTCTGTACGGCTTCATGGGCCTCGCCCCCAATTACACCGGCACCGAGCTTCACAGCTGGTCCGGAATAGTGCGGGCTCCTGTACTCGACTATGATCTCTGTGGTCTTGAGGTTGTACGTCCACAGGGCGAGGGCTCCTCGGCCAGTAGACTTGCCCAAGTAGCTTGACGTTCAGTCAGCTATTTATTTTCCAGCTTCCTTCACAAGCAATAAAGCGACCAGGTATACCAAACTCACTCGATTCCTGTGTTTCTAATGACCAGTCGGATATTCCTTCGGGTAGCGAATTCCAAGCCAGCCTGCACATCCGCAGGCCCGGTCACGTTGATAGAATACACGACACGGTTACCAAGCTCGCAAGGCACCCCCGGGCCCGTAAACGGCGAGCAGGTCTCACCCTGCCAGTAGGGATTCAAGATCTCGCCGGGAACCGGGCAACTGCATTGTGCTGTTAATAGGTGAAAATCAAATGGCAATGGGATATAACACAGACAGGGTCGCTGCACCCTCGTCCACGAATTCCCTGCGAAGGTCTGCGCACGCCGCCTTATTGTATGCAGCAAAGGGCCCCCGCTTGTGACAGACGTGCGCCACAGGGACTGTTGCGATCAATCGTCCGCCGACCGTGGTGTTGAGCCGGTTCCACTCATGCCGACTCGGCCACCCAGCATCTCCAGGAATGTATCTGCACGTTTGTCGTGGCCTGTGTTCAGCAACAGCAGGACTCGTGACGGCGGGAAGGGCGAGCAGAAACGGTAACAAGAATCGAGTCGCCATTCCGGTAGAAAATGAGAAAAAAGTCATTCGCACGGCGAGCACTTTGTACCCACGTAATCTGTTTAATTGCCGGCCGGTCCGTCCTGGGGAACAATCACACAGAAGATGGACATGAGCACGATGTATTCCGGTCTTTGTCTGTATAACTATTCCCAGCAAGAAGCCCCCTTGTCCCGTCGGCCGCTGTGCGATGGGGGTTAACTGCCGACTTTTCACGTCGAAAAAAAAGCCCATTTGGCTTCGGTGCTGCGTGGGCGGGTGATAGTAATGCGTCAGTAACTCTTGTATTGTTCAACCTGGCAGGCCATTTCACCAGCTTACTCCTATCAATATCCCCGCCCCGTCCGCCCAGTTACCTCCTGGCACTAACCGTTGATGCTGGGCATACATAGACTTGACCTGGTGAGATAGGCTAGAGCTTGGGAGGTTCGTTCGGCTCGCTGACTTATGACCTAATAAGTCGGCGAGTCCGAGAGAGTCGGCGGGAGCAAGTCGCTGAAGGCTCGTTTGTCAAGGATCGAGCAGTTATGATTCCTCATCTTCTCACCCGATCCACTCCATACGATCATCAATTTGTTTCACGCGATGTTGAAGAGATACTGGAAGCGTTAAACTCAGGATAACTACGGGCTTTAGTGTAGTTTACTAGTTATCTTTGTTTCCATGGCAACGCCATTGATTATTTTGAGCCAACAGAGAGCTGAATTTTAAATTTCAAACTCTTTTCCTCCATCAGTGATTCACAAACAGAGAGCGCTTTGGGATAAAATAACTAATTATCACCGGAATGAACTCGTTGGACGTATTCCCAGCCCACTCTTCACATAGGCCATATCGACCATCCTCATCTGCTCGATCGAGTCCCTTCCATCCACCCAGTACGCCGTCTTCCGGCCCCTGACGCGATTCACAAACTGCTCAAGCTGGTGCCGATATGACATCCACCAGTCCTCGCCGGGCAAGCCCTCAAACTCGCCGCCCGCGTCTTTGTACGTGTACGCTTTGTGCGAACTCGATTCGACCCATCTTTTGACGGGCTGGCGGTCCTTCTTGTTGCGGATAACATACGAGTCCTTGACGTCGATGCGATGCCAGAGTATGGCATGCATGTAGCCGTGTAGTGTCACCTGTCGTGTTCGCACTTTCTCCTGTGTCTCCGGGAGCGCTTTGTCCGGGACAACCGCCTCCTTGTGCGTCACTCTGGCTTCGGACGGCTTCCACAGGAGCGGTCCCCTGAGGGTATTCTTCGCGTCAGCGATCCCGCCGTTGGGGAACCGGAACTGGGCCTTGAACTCGTAGTCGCATTGGTCGTGGATGCCGTCGGCGAAGACGCTGGTGTTGCAACTGAGGCACTCCTCCGGCTCGTCCTCAAAGATCATCCGCAGAATGCCAAAGTTGTACGTGCCCAGTGCCATCATGCAACCCCCACCGAGGCTGTAGTTGAACTCGATATCTTCCTTGGAGGTAAACCACGCCGGCACCATGCAGTCGGTATAGACGTGCACGACATCGGCTGGGGTGATAAAGGTGAGAAACTTGTGAACGGCGGGGTGAAAGCGATTGTGGAAAGCCTCAAGTAGAACCGGGGCATTTGGCTGAGACAGCTCCTGCAAGTTGAAGAGGACGTTGGCTTCCGCCTCGTTGTCGACTGACGGTTTCTCGACCAAGACGTGCTTGCCAGCCCGCACTGCGCGGACGGCCCATTCGTAATGCAGAGCGTTGGGCAGGGGAATGAATACGGCGTCGATGCTCGGATCGTCCAGGATATCTATCGTGTAGTCATTCAAAGATCAGTCCCTGAGCGGGTATTAAACCAGTCGAGTTGCCAAACATGCCCTGGTAGGTGTCCTTGACTTCGGCCACACCGTGCTTCTTCGCAAACGCCTCAGCACGGGCACGATCTCTCGCAGCGATAGCTTGGACAACGACTTCAGGATGCGACTTGGCTGGCGTGATCAGTGCCATGGGTCTAGTTTAAATCAGCTGTTTCAGCTCCTCGCTCACCGGAAGAATGCGACTCAGCTCTGATAGCCACTGGAGAGATTTAAACTACTCACGCGATTTCAGCAGCGCCCAAGATACCGAATCTGATGGCATCCTTCTGCTTCTCGGCCACGGGCGGTCCGAATGACGTGAAAACACGATTCAGGAGCGAAAACAGCGAAAACATCTTGCAGCTTATTTCCTCTGCGGCTAGGTAGGTAGGTGGGCGATCGAAATCCAAAAGGAATCGCAAATTGCCTACAATCAGAGCGTGCAGAGTTCGTTTTTCAACATTGGAGACAGCTCCAGGCGCCTTGCCCGCCACAGCGCAGGGGGACCGGATGGATAACCATGTAGCTACATGGTGGTTTAACTACATCCTTTACATGGTTTAGTTCTTCTCGGTGTGGAATGGCCGTGCAGGGTTCAGCGTAGTTATTCCACCAAGCCAACCATGTCGAGAAGAAATCACCGTGGCTTCAGAGCCGACCCCGATGCCCGGTATTATAGTTGGTTATCCTCTTGGGTCAACGGATCAAAGAACGAGATCAGCTTCGATGAAGGTAGCTATAGATATAAGTTTTAACATTTGCCATACAGTCAATAAATCCACCTTGCATCGTGCCAGACTGTCCAATCAGTGAATTACTGTGCAAAATTCACAATCAATGGCATCTCAACTTCCTGATCCATCCGTCATTGCGGAGGCAGAACAGCTGGTGTCAACTCTAAGGAGTCATACAGGCTCTCCGGCCGACCAGGCAAAGGCCGTTCGACAACTCCACAAACTGCGATGCCTCCTTCACAGCGGTCCAGACGCGCTGATGTTCCAAGCCTACCCGGTATTGCACCTGTCACACGTCTCTGGAGAGACGGTTCAGAAGGTTGATAAAACTCTTGTTGATTGCTGGATAGTTTCAAATCCTCCCCGCTATGAATGTGTTGCTGGATTTTGGAGTATTCGACGCAGTACCACTTAAAGGTTGCATCTCTACGGAGGATCTCGCTGCTGCGGTCAAACTTGATGCCACGGTTCTGAGTGCGAACAGACCCTATAAGCTTTCCCAAAAGCCAGATGATACCATCGAAAACTTACACTTGACGTCTCAGGTCGCTTCCTTCGCATCATGCTCACTCAGGGGATATTCAACGAAACGGCCCTGGGAGTCTACGAGCACACACCTGCGTCTGCAATCTTCCGCACAGATCAAGCTGCCAGTTTCTACCGCTTGGGGTAAGCCAAGTCCACTTTCCGAAAGAGAGTCAGAAAAGAAAAAAACACTTTCGTGAGGTCTGAAAGAGCATTGAAAACCAATTGTTGACAGCAAGTTTCAGCACAATGCAATTCCCGCAGTGGTGGAAGGTTTCCGACTACCTCAAGACTCACTCGGCCGAAGAGGCGCAAGATGCTACCAAGGTGCCTTTTGTCTGGGCAATGGGTAAGAAAGGCATGACATACTACGATGCTATCGAAGAGGATCCAGTTGTGTCTGATACGTGGCACAAGGGTATGATTATGATCGAGTCAACACAGCCGATTTCCGGTATGTTTCCATTCACCTCTATGAAGGCCGCCGTAGAGGCCGCACCGCAGCGCGCTTTCGTGGTGGACGTCGGGGGTGGACGAGGCAACGCGCTCGTCTCCATCATGAAAGAGTGTGGTGGCAGCAGTTACGGCGCCAAAATGATACTGCAGGACATGCCCGAAGTTCTCGAAGGGACGGATCCTGTGAGGGTTGATGGCGTAGAGAATATGCCACACAACTTTTACGATATTCAGCCTGTAAAAGGTGATCTTTTCCCAAACCACCCTATACTGATTCGGTACGTACTGGTATCGAGGTGCATTTAGGTTGACAATTGTCTTCTAGATGCACACATCTATTTCCTTCGAAACGTCTTGCATAACCACTACGATGAGCGGAGTCGAGTCATTCTCCGCCGTATCGTGGACGCCATGGGACCGACTTCACGCCTACTGATCGGCGAGATGATTCTGCCCGCAACCGCCACTCCTGGGTCTGATCCGTTTCCATTTTTCATGGATCTGAACATGTTCATGGAGGGTGGAATCGAACGTACCGAGGAACACTGGCAAAAGTTGCTTGGGGAGGTTGGTCTTCGGGTTGAAAGGATTTGGAGACTGGCAGATAATCCTGTCCAAAGTACCATTGAAGCTAAGTTAAAGGATTGAGGGTGTTTGCCTGTGGCTATCCCTTCCTTTGAAGCGATACATTTCATGATCTTGCTCTGGTCGATTGGAATTGGAGCACCGTGGAGCTAGATTACAACGAACCTATTGATGGTGCTGAGGCGTCATTTCGGGCCTTCCTAAGCTAGTGTGTTGGTACAGTGCTGTAATTAGGGCATGGGTAGTAGTACTCAAGGGTTATCCTCCATTAGGCTATATCACACCAGAATCGTGTTTCTGAGACCTTCCTTGTCATGTACGACAATACCAATAGAACTAGGGATAAAGGGAAACATTTTCCCCCACCAGATCCCCAAGGCATTCTCAACTCGAATAGGCTCTTGTAGAAGCGCAAGACCCTGTGGAAGAAGTGGTTTCCACTGGCCATTGACCGCAAACTTGTCAAGGCTGGGAGTCAGTGAGGTTCCATATTGACGACTGGTATTATCACTGATCCTAACATACCTGAAGATAGGAGTATTGAAATTTGGCCCGGTCAAGGAATGTATTTTCACACAGCAGGATTCTCAAGGATTTAGGGGGGTGTGGAAAACTGATGTAGCAGCTATTTACGTGTTGTCCTGGCTTTGGTATATTCACCTTGATACTTGTGATTCCAACTCGAAGAGGTTCGATATTAATGCTGATACTTTTCAATGTATCCAATGGAATGTAGGTTGCATGACTGAAGTATGCAAAAGGGTCGCCACGCATCGTTAGTCGATTCTCAGCGAAAAACCTTGCATCTACAAAAGAACCTTGCGGCGGGGCGTGGCGGGCGGAAAAGTATGGCTCTGGCCCACTCCTATTTAGAGGGACTATGGCACGGCATTTCAGGGACTGTGTAAAACAAAATACAAGTTAGCATTGACTTACAGAACTTAACACTGGGAAATGAAAGTGGGGTGTTGGTGGTGAGCGGTGCCTAAGGGGGCCCAGTGGCTGAGAGGGCAGGTAGCCAGATAGTGGAATTTATACATCACTGATAAGGCGGAACCCATGCACATCTGCACATCGGATCACAGATATTTTCCCTTGAAAAGGGTGGGCCGAATTTCCCAATATCCATTTTGGCGTTGCATCGATCTCTTGGTGGAATGCAATGTCTATTACACCCATTTCATCACATTTGACTGCAAAATAGGTGCTCCTGTTGAGGTTATAGTCTCGACTCGTTTCTCGTTCGGACTTGCTGCGTTTAGTTTGGAAGTCTAACAATCTGGATATTATCATCTGCTGGGTATATACAGAGAAGATCCAGCCCACAAGCGCTGCGGACATGCACATCAACAACATATTCCTCACAGCTTCTTTGAGTGTCCATCGTCCGATGGATACATCTGAGAGGTTGGTGACGTAGGTTCGACCACCAATATCAACAAGATGAATTCGAACAATGCCGCCGTCCAATGTAACTATCTTGTCGGAGAACCGATGTTCAGGGGCATCTTCCAGAACGGAAATGCAATCAAAGGCTGATATCTGTGATGCAGCCTTGATCACATACAGCATTCGCCCAATATCATACTCGAGTATCTTGTGCCAAATATCGGATGGCAAGACCTTGAGCAAGTGTTCTAGTGACTGTCCATTATGTTCTTTTGTTGCTCCAAGCCACCGGGGTTGTAAAGCTGAATCGGAGGTTTTATCGGAGGCTGGCGGGAAAAAGGCACCGTGGAAGCTTGGAAGCGAAGTTCCGCGCTCCATGACGGTTGGTTCAACTGCGTCAATCAAACAATACAGTTGTGAGCAAGTTGGCTGCCCAGCCAGTGTGTAGCATCTTTGATGGATGAAAAAAGCCCGTTGTCGATAATCAAGCGTCGGATAGGTCTCCATTTGGCCCAAGGTAAGATCTGGGGGCACCATCACCTCACCCTTACGTTCTGATACCCAGTCCTCGTGAGAGAGGAGCCGTACGTACTGGGGTTGTAGTGGTAGTATCCGGAAGGAGTCTGGCCGGTCCAATGCAATACCCTGCTGGCATAGGGGGCACACACGATGGAAAAAGCCCTTCATTGTTGAGAAAAACAAGAGTTGGTAAAAAGGCCTTGATAGCAGGATCCAGAATGGCCATATCATGCATTTTGTCGAGATGAGAAGTCCGACTGACTTGGTTACTTCAGGCGACACAGAAAGCAAGCGCCCAACTTGGCCCAAAGCCGTCGTGGTAACTAACTAGTTAGTTAATCTAGTCTAGCTAACTATATTTGTACTAGTTAACTAGCTAGTTACCTTGGCAACGTGTTCAAAACAAAGAGACACTTACAGGTCTTTTGTCCCTCTTTTTCTTCTTCAACACACTCCATTTGAACAAACCTTTTTGATACCCTATTCTGGGACACTATCTTGATCATCCCGACCGTCTATAACGGTGATAAACACGTTAGCCACATTTATTGCGAGTATACGCGTCTGCAGCTAGTTGGAACATGCCGAAAGAAGAATGAGTGTGTAGGCTGACTGATTGCAACCATCAAGAGGCTCCCACAAAAAATTTCCACAATTCAAAATAAAGAAGATATTAAAACATTGCGAGTGTTACGGACTAATCGGGATGGGTTTCGCCAAAGGACCGGCACGGCGGAGAAAGGCATCCTATTGGGCTTACCCCGGGGAATAGTTAGATATTCCGGACTGATCTGATATGATCTCTTCTTTAACCAGTCAGAGGTTTGTATTTTAGGTCCTTAGATCCAACAATTAGCTCTGGCAAAAGGAATTATATTGGTGAAGCAAGATGTTGATAGAATGTTTCTATTATAGACCTTAAGAGCAAACGCCTATTACATGCCAAATCTCTAACCTGACCATCGGTTACGATAACCGTTGCAAATTTTCATTTTCTTCAAGCTCCACCTTCTCGAACCTCCAACCGCGCAAAGGCAGCATCACTAGTGTCCAGCCATTCCGGACCATCTGCATGATCTATGCGGGCATAGCAATCGGCGCGTCGTTCTTATCTGCGCCAGCAGTATGGGTCGGGAGCCTGCGCCAGGGGATAAAGAAGGTAACTAAAAATGCGATGCCGCAGAGGGCAATGGAAACGGCAAAGGCGGCCTTGAGGCCGTGCATGTATGCGACAATGACGCCGGGGAGCTCTGCCGATGTAAATGCTTCTCGGAGTTCAGAGGCGCCTGTCGCAATCACCCGCGCTCCATTGACGCTTGGGGCGGACGTGCGCAGTCTGGCAAGCATCTGGTTGACAAAGGCAGACTGGGCGGCAGAGACGGTGAAAGCACCTCCAACTGTCTGGAAGACTGCACATGGTTGTCAACTTTTGCCCCTTCGATCATTCATTCACGGCAAAAGGGAAAGGCAACTCACAGTAGAGGTTGGCCGTGACGGCTGGAAGGTCTTCGGGTCCCACACTAGCCTGAGCAATGTTCAAACCATTTTGAACCGCAAAGGCGATGGCAGATCCAGCAATGATCTGGTAGCCAACCCATTTGCCGACGGGAGTGTCGATGTCAAGGGTATACAAGAGGCCGCACCCAATCGTGGCAATCCCAGCGCCGACGAACATGGTTGGTGTTGGGTAACCGGTCTTGGAGACAAAAATGCCACCAAGCACGGCAAAGATGGCAACGGAGATGACAATAGGCAGATTGTCAACGCCAGACTGGATAGGGCTTGCCCCCTTGATTGACTGGAAGTAGATAGGGAGGTAGTACAAGAGGAGAATAAGGTCACCAAGGAAGAAGAATTGGAAAGGGCACACACTCCAGAGCTCGCGTTTCTTGAACAGTCGCGGGATCAGCATAGCGTACTCGTCAATGTAGATGGACCAGATGATGAGAGTGATCGATAGAACACCAAACCCAACAAGAAGGCCAATAACCTGGCTGCTTTTCCAGGAGTGACTGATTCCTGCATACTGCAGCCCGAGGATGAAACAAATAATAGCCGCCATGGTCAGGCAGATGCCAAGAGGATCGAGGTGTAGCAGCTTCTTCCCAAGACTGATTTTGGGGGGTTTGGCGGCAGCCGGGAGGTGGAAGAAGATGAGAACGATAAGGATGGCGAGCCCTCCGATAGGTAAGTTGATATAGAAGCACCAGCGCCAGGTAACACGATCAGTGAAAGCACCACCTATCAGGGGCCCCAGGACGGAAGCAAGACCATATGTCATACCAATGAAACCCATGAGAATCGGCCGCGTCTTTGGCGGGGTGCTGAACGCGACAATACTGGTGCCACCAACCGAGATACCGGCAGCGCCCACGCCAGCAATAGCCCGGCCAACGATCAGGACAACAGAACTGGGCGCAGCACCACAAACCAGGCTACCAACCTCGAAGATAAGAAGCGATAGGAGGAAGGTCCACTTGATGTCGAAGTACTTGAAAGCCTTGCCCCAAGAAGCCTCGAGGCCGCCAAAGGTCATGAAGTAGGCTGAACTGTACCAGGCGACGTCCTCGAGGCCGCCAAACTCGGTTGTGATCTTGGGGATGGCCGTTCCAAGGATAGTCTACCATTGAAAAGGTCAGTGGTGAGGAGGATACAAAAAAACAGCAAGGCACGTCTACAGCTATCTATTTTGATTCTACTCACCTGGTCCAAAGAAATCAGAAAGACGCCTGTGATGGACGCTCCAGCAAGGAGGGCCAGGCGCAAACCAGTGGGATACAAATGCTCATCACCGCCAGCAGCAGCGACTTCTACCTGATCCGACGTGTGACCAGGTTGCTCCTCATGCCTCTCGTCAGGCTTCTCGTTTCGTGATGAGGTTGAGTCGCGACTGTTGTTTTGTAGGGAGGTGGACGAAGGCGTGGTGAGGTCCGTCGTGTCCTTGACATCTTCCTCCGGGATGCCCATTTTTCTTTTTTTTTTTTTCCTCCCCAAGGCCTCACTCAGGGCGACAGCAGATGTATGGTTTTTGCAGCTAGTTGGGAGCTTGTCAGTACAGACAACGATAGAGGAGAGTGTTGAGAAGTCAGAGATCGAGCTGACCTGATCCAGACAACTATGGGATGGATATGTGTTGAAAAATTCCACCCAGGCAGGGCGATCAAGCCAAAAAGAATTCTATAACACTATCTCATCACAGACAGCCCTGATCTTTTTTGACACAAGTCACTGGACTGAAGTCCCAAGTTCAGTATGGGCGGAAAGCAGCCGCTCTCTCCTCAGAGATGAAATCAACATCATTGGCCCCTCGGCCTCGCGCCCTCCTCCAGTTTCGTCCGGGCGGGCAACGTCCTCCCTCCCAGGAGCCATGGCCGGGGCGGGAAAGATTGCTGCTTAGAAATGAGGGAAAAAAAAGAAAGAAAGAAAAAAAAAAAACGGCCGATCCCGGCGACAATCAGCAGGGACCAAAGCACCAGGATGAAGATCGAAAAAGAACGGCAGGGATCATTCTGCTCTCTGGCGTTGGTCCCCGGCTTCAAGGAAAAGAAAAAGAAGTTTGGAGAAATCGAGATGTGCCTGTCTGAATGAAGGGGTGGTGGTGGGGGGGGACACAGAGAGAGAGAGGAAGGAAGTCAAGTCAAGCCAAAAAGCCTTTGGAAGAGCGGCGCTTTCTCTCTCATCTCATTGGTTGAGGGATTCATCAAGCGGGGTTTATTCAATAATACAGCTAGTTGAACTAGTTTAATACACTGAAAAAAAACAAGCTTGTAAAGATTAACTATAATTAGTTAACTTATTAAGCTGTTAATCAATTTCTCAACAAATAATGCGAGTTAAATCTTTTTGGCAATTCTTTCCCGCTTTGAGATGACATGACCGACAGTGAAATATGGGAAAAGGATGGGCTCAAAAAGACATTCCAGAGGGATTGCACATTCTATCCTGGAAAATCTTCTTCTGCACAACTAGTTATCTCATTGGAAGAACTTGAAACCAAAATTGCTTTAGAGTCCGAGATAACTACGGGTGCTAGAAGTCGAGCAAGTCTGATAAAAAAAGAAACAAAATGTGCAATCTGTCTGTAGTTACCCCGTATTCGTCGATGCTTATCACGGCTGGCTGACCCCTCCAGGTGAGAGCTAGTCAGGATTGTTCCGAGCAGCTAGCTAGCTACAAGACATAGCCACAACCCGGGCTGCCAATCGTGCCAGAAGCAGCAACGCAGTCGGCACTTTTTATCTTCTTCTCTAATGGAGAGAGAGAGAGAGAAACAAGGAGAGCGAGCCTCAGCTTGAAAAGCGGTCCGCGGAGGACGTCGGGACATTTATTCTAGCGACGCCGTATATATATATATATATATATAGAGCCATGATGGGTGCTGAATTTGGCCAGCGTCGAGGACCATACCCCCGTGGACGAAAGAAGACGAGGTTATTGGGCTCTCTCTATCCATTGGATTCTTCTCCATTATGATGCTCTTCAACACGTTACTACCGGCATTTGCCGTCTTGTTGGCTACCGCTCATGGCCAGGGATTGCACACCAGGCGCGGGGTTAATACACCCAAATGTCGCTGCGTGAGTTGTGTTAAACCTTTTCTGGGGTAAATTCGCGTGTTCCTG
The DNA here is from genome assembly GCA_001430945.1 of Amauroascus niger. Taxonomy (NCBI): domain Eukaryota; kingdom Fungi; phylum Ascomycota; class Eurotiomycetes; order Onygenales; family Onygenaceae; genus Amauroascus; species Amauroascus niger. The sequence goes on from LJPK01000628.1 coordinate 27,550, forward strand.
GGAGCTGACATTCAAAAACTACTATTAAAAGGTCCCCGGCGACAGATGTTGGCCCTCGAGTCGTGAATGGGACGCTTTTGACAGGTATCACGTCGGCCATCGATTGATCAAGACGGAGCCCATCGCGGCATCATGCTACGACGGCCCAGATAAAGATGCAGGAGAGTGCGCCTACGTGGTAAAGATGTGGCCCGATCAGAACTTTCAGACAGAGAACCCTATCGGCAGACCTCTCCCGTATAATATCACTTGCGCTCCCGTTGATTATGACAAAGGTCACATTCCTACGACATGTGTCTTGGGCCAAAGCCCAACATATGCCGTGAATGTTACTTCATCCCACCACATCAGAGAAGCTCTGCGCTTTGCACGCCGCAACAACATTCGCGTCACCGTTACGAGTACTGGTCACGACATGCTCGGTCGTTCAGACGGTTACGGAAGTCTTGAAATTTGGCTGCGCTATTACAGAAACAGTATAAAATTCCAGCAGAAGTACGAGTCGGCCACAAGATGCAGTGCTCGCGAGTCTAACTGGAGTGGGAGTGCAATCAAGATCGATGGCGCGTGGCAATGGCGCGATGTTAGCGCAGTGGCCAAAGAGCACAATGTCATCGTTGTCACAGGCGGCTCTGTTGCTGTTGGAGCCACTGGAGGCTTTCCGTCCGGAGGTGGACATGGCCCAGCTTCCCGCAACTACGGACTCGGCGCCGACCAGATCCTTGAGGCCGAGGTGATGCTTGCTGATGGTCGCGTTATCATCGCTAATCACTGCCAAAACACCGACCTGTTCCGGGCTCTTCGTGGAGGTGGACCAGGATACGGTATTGTCCTCGGCACTACAGTTAAAGCGCATCCTAATGTCGACATCGTCGTCACCCATAACCTTGTCATCGCACCTTATGAGAAGACGGAAGACAACGCAGACCTTCTTAATGCCGTAGCTATCCTGCTTCAGTCCTATCCTGCCCTCAATAAAGCCGGATACAGTGGATATGCCTATTGGTACCGCAACTTTCGCGGCGTCTTCGCCAACAACGCCACGTCTGGGTACTCGCACGGCATTTGGACCTTTGGACAGACGAGAGAGGAATCTGAGGCGACCTTTGCTCCCGTTCGCAAAGCGCTCTCCAAATTCGAGGACCGATTGTTCATCAACGAGACTTATGTAACTTATCCGAGCTACTGGCCCTTCTACGAAACAGAGTTGGCGCTGTACGACCCTGCCGGTATCACTTGGGCCCTGACTTCACGAATGATCACTCCCGACGTGGTGAAAGATTACGACCGGGTCCGAGAGGCAGTCGAGGTCCTTAGTGGAGAGCCAGAAGAGTACGTAGGTAACGTCGTGTTGATGGCGTCGGGTGGGCAGGTCTTTGCGGACGCAAAGGATGTTACCTCTGGGGTTCACCCAGCGTGGCGCAACTCGCCGTACGTCCTAACAACATGGCGAAATCCAGCCAACAATGCTACCAACGCTGAACGCAAAGCGATAAACGACGACATCACCTATGTCAAAGGCGCAGCGGCCAAGAAGTTTGCACCGGGGACGGGGGCCTACATGAACGAGGCCGATCGAAACGACCCCGATTACATTGAGACGTTTTATGGGGCAAATTATAAGAGGCATTTAGCGGCCAAAAATAAGTATGATCCCGAGCACATGTTTTACTGTCCTACTTGCGTTGGATCCGAGGCATGGATTGATAACCCCGACGGTCCTTTGTGTCGTGTTTAACCAGATCAAATATTCTCATTCTGTATAGGCAGGCGGGCAGGCTTTCTGATCACAAGGAAAAGGTGTCTAAAGTGACAGACTATATATATATACAATTTGTTGTGACTATCATGCTCCTATTTCCCGTATCAAACGTATACCGCTCAGGTCGTCTCAACTCTCAATGAACATGCGACGAAACATAATCCTAATAAAAGATTCAGCGGTCGTTTAATTCAATATTTGGTGGTTAGTTCCTTGAATGACTCTCCGAATGGATTCAAGATTGTTCACAGGCGAATCATCTCTGACTCCCTCCCATAATTCATCGATTCGCTCTACTACCGATTTGGGTAGAGGTCCATTTTCCAGTTCCGCTAATGCCTGCTCAAGCTGTTCGGCAGTCACTGAGCCAAGAATCATCTCATCGCCAAACTCTGGCGCCAGCGCTGAGTGATACCGCACCCATCTATAGGCTAACCCTGATCGACTGACGTTGGACGTCCGGGAAAGGTCACCAAACTCACGAAGCATATTCATATAGGATGGTTTGTCGTATAGATCGCGAAAGAGCTTGCCAAAGATCGTGTTTGGATCCCAGTTTCCTTTTCCCTGCTTGATGTACTCTGGTGTTTTTGCCAGGAGCCCGCCAGCCATCGGTGAGTAGGCCTGGATGGAGATCCCCAGCTGTCGCAGCGTTGGGAACAGTTCTGTCTCATTCCGCCGAACAGCGATGGAGTAACTGCACTGATATACTGACGGGAGCACGTAGCCCTTGGATTTGGCGAAGTTGTAGTACTCGACCACTTGCTCCTTTGTGAAGTTTGATAGTCCAAATTCTTCAAACATCCCTTGGGTATATAGTGTCTGTATCGCTTCCATTTGTAGCTCCATTGGGGTATCCTCATCCGGATTGTGGAGAAAGTATAGTCGTACCTGGGTTGCGCATTCTTTTAGTTAGCCTGCTGAATCTCTCCATCCCGTAAGCTGTGAAGTTATGAAAAGGGGGCGGGTGGGCAGGTGTGGGCACTTTGGTGGTTTGCAGAGCGCGCATGCTCTCCTTTGCGGACAACAGGATATTCCTCCCTGATCCAGGACTGAGGCCAGTAGCTGCTTTCGTGTCGATAGTGAACTCTGAAGCTAACCGTCGCTGACCTAGAATTGATTCAGACGGGCCCTGGAGCACTTGTCAAAAAACACTTTGCACCGGCATGGAATAAAGAACTCTGTAGTTACATACATATAATCTGGCTGTATCAAGACTCGTAAGCTGATGTTTGCGCATGACATCCAATATTTTTCCCACTTCCTCATTGTTATGAGGTGCCCATGTATGAGTCCCAATAACAAGGGCGATGTGTTCACTGTGTTCCAACATCCTTAGGCTTGAATTGATGAACAGAGGATTATTGGTAGAATTGAATGATGATGATACCAATGCAAGCAGCAAAACATGTTACAAAATACAAACTGGCATATGACTTTATGAAGATGGGGTAAATGTTGTGTTAAGTTGATGTATCTGAAAGCCGTCTGATAGCATCTAGCCATGTCACCATGTGATACTACTAGATAATACATAGATACTCTACTTTCCTCTTCTAGTATGCCCGAATGTCAGCTTTTGCAAGTCATTACACGACTTCATACTGTTATTGCTGTAGCACTAGCTAGTTACTGCTTAATAAACTACGTTATCAGATTTTCAATGCTCAACCCAACCTGGAATCCAACTATCTTACAGGTCAAAATGCTCATCTTGGTAGAGCCAATTCTTTCCCCAAGATTATAAATCTCCATACAGTTGAATTACAATTTACAGAAAAGCTCCTACTTCACATCTGGCAGGCTGACAAATGATACACTCTACCTCCAATTCATGCTTATTGATGGTGCGAACACGAGTACTCTGTAAATCCTGAAATTGATGGAATTGCTCACGGACTTCCGTGTACGGAGTAGTCATGTAGTTACGTCCATCCGCAATTACAACACGGGATGACAAGGGGAAGCGGGTGGGGGCGAGGGGGTGTGGAGAACTATCGGCGCTAGTCACGGACATCCGTGAAACGTGCGTGGGGGAGTGGGTCGAGTGGGGAATAAGCATACGAGCCGCTAATTAGTGCATGCCAACCTTGTTCTCGGGATCCCCCTTCCTCCCCGAGCCCCGAGATCTAAGTTAACTCTAACTAACATGCCCTGGTCCCAGGAGCAGGAACAAGATTAGATTCTACGGAGTAGAGTGTAAAATATAGTTAACTAGTTAGGTAACTAGTTAACTGACTAATTGTTTTCCTTTGTTCTATTGTTGGACGACGACTTCGGCGCATTAGTAACTTAAGCATTACATTCATAATCCAACCAAGTGTATGATGATATATCCCTCGGCGGGTGTATAATGCCGACGCATTTAGCTCTTGCCCTTGTTCCTGACAGGCGCCGGTTAACTAACTTTTGATCTCTCTGGGCTCCTATTCCCTATTACGCACCAACCTTCTTTCTATCAATTATAACTACTTCATGCTCGTTTCAGTACCAGTGCCTATCGACAACGTTCTTTGACAGCGCCCTCGAGCAAATATGACTGTGGACACCTTTTCGCTCGCGGGCAAGACCGCCTTGGTCACAGGTTCTGGAAGAGAGAATGGCGTTGGCGCCGCCATTGCCAGAGCGATGGCCCGAAATGGAGCTTCCGTTGCAATTCATTATGTATCGGAAGGGTCAAAGCCAAGGGCAGAGAAGGTAGCGGCAAACCTGACGGAGGAGTTTGGAGTTAAAACGACTGTCGTTCATGGGTCTATAAGTGACTATAGCACTACACGAGAAATAGTCTCGCAAGCCCTCAAAGGTCTCGGTGCTGATCACATCGATATTCTTGGTGAGTGACGACGTGAACCTCCCCACCCAGCTCCATGCTTCTGTCCCACTGAATCTCGACTACAACTCTCCCTCTCTTTGATTCTCAGATTGAGACTAGAACAGTACTAAATCTCTCCCCGCTACAGTCAACAATGCGGCGGACGGCAGCGGCCAACCTCTTTTGGAGGCAACACCAGAGCATATCGAAAACTCGTTTGGCGTCAACGTCTACGGCCCACTTTACCTTACTCAAGCGGTTGTCAATATTGGTAAAATGCCCAAGGGTGGTCGCATCATAAACATTGGTAGCGTCGTCTCGAAAATGGGCCTACCTATCGCCGCAGTTTATGGCGCTGCAAAGGCAGCCCAGGATAGCTTGACAGCATCTTGGGCTAGCGAGGTAATCCCAGATAGGCGCTCTTTTTTCACACGTACAAAGATTCTGTTGCTGATACCCCTGAGCAGCTTGGCAAGAGTCACAATATCACGGTCAATACAATTGCACTTGGACCAGTTCCAACGGACACGTCCAGGCAATACCTTTTAAATCCTGACGGATCTCCAAGCGAAGTACACGACGCTTTCGTAGCACAAACACGGGCGGATTCGCGAGTGGGAACAGTGGAAGACATTGCAGATGCTGTACTTTTTTTGGCATCAGAGAAGAGCCGTTGGATTACCGCACAGTGGATTTCAGTTAGCGGTGGCATTACTGGTACAATGTAAACAGGACATGTAAACATAACCGAAGATAGAGAGTGATAATCCAGGTTGAGACATATTTCCAACCGAAGATGGCTCGTTCCGAGAGACTAGAGGACAAACCCATCATGAATCCGATGCCATTTGGGCATAACCCCTCAGCCTACTAGCTAGGAGCGTGTTGAATCTCAAGTTCTGGGCTATATCGGTCTTGTTAGTCTGCCTAGAAGCGCGGTACCTACCTAGCAATTCATAGGGAAAGCAAATTCCCACTAGAATATGTCATTTTAGCCAACGAGTACTTCATAGCTCCTAAATATCAAGGAGCGCTTATATGTCACCTGGACTGAACTGCTATCTCGGATGCTATCCGATCAACTTAGCAATTCCCCCATAACCATCACAAGTGTTCCAATCTCCCCGACCTCAGCAGTCCACTCCTCCCATTGCGCTACACTTTGTTGAATTCCAGCTCCGTTTTGTTGAAGCTTTGTCAGAGCTCCAGTCTCGGAAAGCCCATATAAAGTTCGCTCCTGACAGCACAGCTCAAATGCAGTCCTCCATTTGCCTGCGTCACGCGGGCTCCATAGAGTGATCTTACTTGGCAGAGGAATAAGACCGAATCCAGATGTTGGGTAACATGTGACAGCGTCTGAAATGTCCACTAACATACTGGTAGCTCGAAAAACAAGTGCCGTACTGTATCAAAGATTAGCTGAGACGGCTAGTCATATCAAAGGAAATGGTGTTTACCGTCTCCTGGATTCGTTGAAAAGCCAATCTCTCCATGCCAAATTGGGATCAGCGGGAAGACTGCAATCGCATTTAACTAACCACGACAGAGTACTAGAGACAAGCTTCTTTCGTCAGTAATAGTGACAGATTGTGACGTGCCATTATAAATTAGACTTTCCATGACTTACATTGATTGTGTTTAACAGCGAGGCGTCGAATCCATCTTGTTCAGGCGGATCATCGTGAAGACGCAACAAGCAATAAAAAAGCAATGCCTGTAGAGCGGCGAGGAGTTCCCATTGATCAGCTCCCAGATACTAGCAATTGTTAATCTTGGCTTTATCTTTCCAGCAATCCTTACTTGCCTCTACTAAGATTCTGTCTACCTCAGACCTGATCAACCCCCATATGAGATTCTTATTTGCATCCGTCCGTGATTTGAAAATCCGAATCAGGCTCACGCAATTCAAGAGAGACTTTTCAGCAAGCGCCTGTTAGCATGACATCTTGTCTAGGAACTAAAGCAGAACTATGAAATGGGCTGTGAAGTCATATCAAACGACTTGACTATAAGATCATGTTTTATGATCCGAGAGATGGGCTATAAATAAACATAACATAAAGAAAACCAACCTGCTGTGGGGGTCCCTGTCCCGTTATAGCCCAGGAGTACATCTCGGCATTTAGAAATGGTGGAAAAGATTCGTCTTGCAAAATCATAAACGGATAAGATCGTAGTATCCGGGACGCTAGTGATACCAAAGGCATATGGCTCGCCTTTGTAATAGTACGAAATTTGAAGGAATATGGACTTGAAACTTGGAAAGTGGTTGGTTGTAAAGAGGATATCCCAGTCACCAGAGTATCGGACAATTGGTTCAAAGTAGTGGACGCAGTGGCGACAACTTGGTTCTCAAACTCAAGAGTATCAATTTCGTCAAGATGGACATCTCCGATGTTATCCAATAACGTATCAAACGTTACTGGTGAAGTCTGATGTTTTTGGATATGCGTGTTGTCGGGCAAATCATGGGCATCACCAAACCGCCCAGGAACGCTTGAAGAGGTCCCCTGGTCCTGAGCGGCTCGGGAAGGTATAACATCTTGTCCAGACATGAGATTTGGCCGCGATCCCGCATCGTACTCGCATTTAGCGCCACGTTCATCGCACCGGATACAAGCCTTGAACTTGGTATTGGTAAGCCATATGCAACGTGTTTTCGCTCGAACACAAGCAACACAGGAGCGCCTCCGAGATGTGTTCGTGTCCGTCCGTCTAGAACGACAGTAATAATAGTGCCGCTTCCGTGTGGTATCTAAATCCGTCTCATTGCGTGAACGTTAATACCTCTCATCTGGCATCCATGAACGTCTTCGCACCTTTGACAAACGTTTTCTTGCACAACGGGCAACGGTCACTGAGCTCGGAGCTCCGCGTCGCAACACCGCCCCAAGTATCGCACATATTGTCGAAATTGGCTGGCTGACGCAGGCTGTGAGAGAGGTTATAACTATTTTGAAAACCCCAGATGCAATCTGTCATTTGATGGAGCTGATGATGCTCAACGGACAGGAATTTTGTGTTGGCAGAAAGAAACTCGCGGGGTGACGTTTGAGGTTCTTCCTAGCAAGACACGAGACCCCACGTGAGCAAGTCCGACGATTTGCCAAATTGACCAAATGTTTGGAGAAAGCGTCTTACAAGAGGGCAAGCTGGTTTACCAAGACCGGGGTTTAGTAAATAGATCCAAGCTGTTAAGCACTTCAAGAGAAATTTTTTCTTCAAATAAAATGATTGTGTGGATTATCATCTCAAAAATGTTAGTTAAAAGTTAACTACGTAGTTAACTACACCAGACAAATTACTATATATAACCCATAGTTACACGGTTACAGCTCAATTACGTTCTACCTAATTGATGTGCGAGGTTGTTCAAGAACCCGATGTAGAATAGAGTAACCGCAATTCTTTACTGTCATATTATCATCACCTTCGCGATGTAAGCATAATCCCTCCCTGGATACTTCCCACCGTCGCCTCCTGCGATGCCAGGATGTAGGCGAAACCAAGTGCCTTGATCCGGCCCATCCATTTGAGAATGGGAAGCCGTACCAAACGGCTATCTTGCCCTCTCCGTTTTTCGACATATGTCTTCAGCTCGTCCACTTCAAGAGCAATAGAGCTCTCAAAGTGAAAAAACTGAGCGGTGACTACCTCAGTACCATTCGCTGTTCTAGAGTGCCCCCGCACGGAATTCAGTACCGACTCGCATAGTCGCTGAGCAACTAGGTCAGCAGGGATCAAGTGGATGCGGCCTTCCCACCCCGTGGTATCAGGCATTGCGCCTGCAAGATCGATGCAGCGCACAAATTCATCCAGAAGCTGCCGTTTCAAATCCTCTGACTGCGCGTGCACCGGAACTGACGCCGGGAGGAGGCGGTAAATGCAGGATGGCACTGCCGGAGAGGACGACGCAGATCGCTCGAGAATGCGCTCGCTGGCCCACTTGGATGCGACGTAACCGTCGGAGCCATCGGTAGAAGGGCAATAAGCGGTAGCCGAGGAGGCCGGCTCTGTAGCCAGGACTTGCTCCCAGGATAGAACGCCCGAAGTTGAAACAAAGTGGATAGGAATTTGTCGTGGGGCGGCCAACTTGACCAGCTCCTTGGTTGAGTAGACATTCGTAGGACGAAGCATGTGGTAATTGTCCCAGAAGGAACGCATAGCGCCAAGGTGCAGAATCACGTCCACCTGGTCGGCCAGTCGGCGGAATTCGTCCACGCCAAGACCCAGTAGCGGGAGCGTCAGGTCGCCGACGTGGTTGACCACTTTGTGGTCAGAGAAGAGGTCTCCTTGGCGTGGCTTGTCCCGCGAGACGCAGTGGATTTTGCCCACACGCATATCTGACGACAACAGCGGGAATATGTGTTTTCCAAGGTTGCCTGTTATACCAGTGACCAACACAGTCTTGACCCTCGTTTCGGTTTTACCAGGAAGGTCCGTGAGGAACCTAGGGATTGAAGGGGGGGCGGTCTCCAGTTCCCAGTCGATGAGATCGACACTAGAGCCTTCTTCAATCTTGCGGGTCATCTGCCCGAGCGTGTTGCCACCAAGGATATCAACGAGCCGTACAGCAACGTTGAAGACCTGACGAATGCGTGCCTGAAGCCGAACGACCAACAGGGAGTTACCACCGATCGTGAAAAAGCTAGTCGATGGGCTTATAGAAAGCCCAAGCTCCTCGCTGTTAGGAAGAACTTCCCGCCATATTTGTTTTAGCTGCGCCATGGTCCCGCTCACTTCTTTGTCATCTTGATTATCATCACCCAGGGCAACACGTTGAGTCAAGGCCATGTTCTTGATAGCCTTCCGGTCCACTTTAGAGTGATGGGTAAGAGGGAGCTTGTCGAGCGGAATTGCCAACACAGGAATCATGTATTGCGGAATGGGGAGGTGGGCGAGCAGGTGCCTTAGAAAGGCATCCTTGTCGCCGACCTCATGCTGTGGTGTAAACACGACGTGGGCGACAAGATAGTCGGGATCACCTTCACGGAGTGTGACGACAGCTTCCTTCAGAACACCCTTTGCAGCCAAGACGATGTTGGCCTCAATGTCGCACAGGTCGATGCGGAGACCGCGTAGCTTTATTTGCGTGTCACCCGCAAGACGACTTCGGAAAACCAGGGATCCGTCCTCTTGAAGGTGTCCGATATCCCCAGTGCGATGGATTTGGGTCCACCCTTTGGCAATTTGTTCGGGAGTAGCGTACGGATTTTGCACAAAAACACGATCAGAAAGTTCTTGGTTGGCCAGGTAGCCGAGGCACACACCGGGGCCGCCGATGGCAACCTCTCCTGGCATGCCAACGGGCAGTGGCTTCAAGTTCTTGTCCACAATATAGGTTGCGTAATTGGGAAGAGAGAACCCGCATGGTATTGACCCCTCTTCCTTGGGACTCTCGCTATTGTAGTCTATGAACCCTTTGTGCGACGCAATAGAAATCTCTGCCGGCCCGTACGAGTTATGCAAACGTAGCTGCTTCAGCCCTAGGTCGGCAAACTGTCGCAATATAGTCTTGGTCAGGGGTTCGCCACCTCCAAAGGCAAACCGCCAGCAAGATGCCTGGCGAAGGTTATCGCCGCCATACTGGATCCACATTGAATATTCCGAGGGCGTGACCTTTGTGTACGTGATAGATTGCTTTCGCATAATCTCTGTAATGGACAATGGATCGCCCCGTTTGCTATAGGGAACCACGTACAACATGCCGCCGTTGACAAGACCTGTGAAGATTTGGTCCACGGAGAAGTCAAACGTGAAGGCGCTCTGCTGCAAAACCCGTTCAGCGCCAAGTTTGTAAGTCTTTGTGTATCCTTCCATCTGATTGCGGATGCCGGAGTGTTTGATGATGATACCCTTGGGGGTGCCTGTGGAGCCGCTGGTATACAAGATGGCTGCAGCTGAACCTGGATGTGCACAATTGGTAACGCCAGTCGGGGTCGAGGGGGAAGACACAATGCGGGACACATTAATCACAGTACTAACATTAAGTTGGGGAGCATCGGTGATGGTGGTGTCATCAGCCAGGACAGCGCCGGGCTGGCAGTGATCAGCCTGGGCCGCCAGGCGTGAGATAGGGTTTCGCAGGTCCAGTGGCACATAGACGGCTCCTACGCGCATGATAGCAAGCATGGAGCATATCCAGTCGGCCGATGCTTGTTGAAAAACGACTACGCGCGATACCGGGCCAACTTCGGCCTCCAATAACGCCCCAGCAATTGCCTCGATTCGCTTGATCATGGCCGCGTATGTAAAACTGTTGCCAAAGCCGTCCATGAGTGCAAGCTTGTCAGCATTCTCCTGAGAGACCTGGTCGATCCGATGAGGTAGGGTTGCTGGCCAATCCGAAACCAGGTTGGGGCCTAGGCCAACCTGTACGGCACGGGCGAGCTGCTTCTCGCTGAAGAGAGGGATTTTCTGCAGAGAGAGCGACACATCTTGCGCGAGGACACGAACAAGGTGCGTGTACGTCTCTAGCAACAGATTCGCTGCCGTCAAGTCGTAAAGCCCCTTCTGCACTCGAAGCGTCACATGTACATCCGATCCAAGGTCGGCTACGTCTAGAGAGATGTCATATGCAGTGTTTCCTGGATGCATTTCCATTAGGTCGAAGTGACAGCCACAAAATGTCTGTTTATCGCTCGTCTGTTGCCGAAAGTCGAAGAATACTTGGAATAAGGGGCTGTACGACGACGAGCGCGCCACACTAAGCTCTTTGAGAAGCACATCAAACGGCAGACGCGAGTTCCTTAGCGCAGAAAATGCTGTGTCACGAGCTTCGACTATGGCATCCGCAAACCTTTGCTGCGGTTGGCGACGAAATCTTAGAGTCAGGAGGTTCAGGAAGAAGCCGATGCTGCCTATTACGTCGCTATCATTGCGATTGGCATCAGCGATGCCAATGGCCAGGTCTCGGGCGTCTGTAAATGAAAACAGCATAGCTTTGTACGCAGCTAGGTAGAAATGAAAGGCTGTGGATCGCTGTGCCCTGGACACCGATTTGATCTGTGCGGCCAAGCTCGGATCGAGTATGGTGCTTACTTGGTGAACTGCGTAGTTGCTCATAGATATTCTAGAGCTCGATCGAGCCATAGGCAGTAGCGGTAGGACGGGAGGTTGCTCGCCAACTGGGAATACTCCCTGCCAATACTTGAGTTCGTCACTTAGTTCTCCCTTTTCAAGCGCTTGCCGCTGAGCCACGGAGAAATCAGGATACTGCCGAGGGGGCGGTCCAAGGGACTGGCCGTTGTATACCTTTTCTAATTCTGTAGTGAGGACCTGGAAACTGGCCATGTCCATGATGATGTGGTGGTAGCTGGCTATCAGGTAATGAGATGTCGGCGACAATGTTAGAAGCACTAGTCGCAGCAACTGGCCGCTCGCCAGATCAAATTCATGCGCCCGCATCTGCGCGTGCTCGGTTGCAACCTCGTCGACTGACTCGATGGTTTTGTGCTCCAACCTGACCGGAGAGAGGGCCAGGATATTCTGGGATGCCTGGTCTGCCTCATGTTCGTCCCTAACAAAACATGTGCGCAGTGATTCATGTCTGGCTGTCACAACACGAAGCGCTTTTTCCAGATCCCCTACGCGTATGTTGCCTCTCAGACGGAAAGTCAGGGTCACGTTGAACGTTGTGGGGTCCTCGACTAAGAACTGAAGAAACCAAAACCGTGATTGGCCCACTGAGATGGGCTTGCTCTTGACGAACATTCTAAACGGAGCATCTAACACAGTGCTAAACTTGGGCTTTGTGATGCCCATCATATCATCTTTGTGCTGAGAATGCAAAGGCAAAGAAGCTTCCGTGACAGTGGAGGCTGGTGTGTCCACAGCTCGTGGGGTTCCTCGACCTTGCGTCAAAGTCTCGTACTCAGAGGGCTGATTGGAACGCCCTGTATTTGAAAATTCAGGTTTGGGCAATGCTTGCGACTGTGGTACGACAGGTTTCGTAGCATCAGCATCTTCGGGACCGATTTGAGCAACAAGGTCCTCGGGCAGTTTTTTCATGGCCAGTTCGCAGATCTCACTGAGTGACGATCCGCCGACTAGCTTCAGAACCGGAATATCAACTTTAAGCGCCTTGTGAAACCAGGACCGCACCTCAACAGCAACGAGCGAGTCGATGCCAAGCGCAACAAGAGGAGAATCGTCGGCGATTTCCTCGTCGGGACTTTGTAGAAGAATACGTAACTTTATCGAGAATGATTCTGTTGCGCTGAATTAGTTTGCTGGGATCGGAGTAATTAGTGTTAGCTTACCTTTCACTACTTGCAAGGCTTCCTCCTTTGTTACGGTCTTTGCGATCTGATCCTTGAGCGGAAGAGCGGCGGCCCGGTTTCCGGACAGATCTCCCGCACCACCCCCACCTTTGGTTTCGATGACGAGATGCGAAAAAATGGGGTTGTTGTACCATACCATATGACTTTCGTCGGTCGTGATGGTACGGAGACCGCTCGTTATGCCTGCGGTGAGAATAGGTCTAGATTCGTTGTCTTTGGGGGTCGCATACCCAGCCTGGATACTTTCTGCAAACGCTAACCAGAGATCTGGCTCGGAGAGAGGTGTTATGCCATACTTTTGCAGTGAGTCGACGACAGATTGACCTGCGGCCTCTGCTACGCCGATACCAAGAATAAGGCCGATGTCAAACGCCGAAGCAGCCAAGCCACGGCTTCTTCTTTGTCTAGCAAGGCCGTTCAGATAACCATTTGCGGCCACGTAGTTGGACTGACCGGCAGTCCCAATGACACACGAAATGGACGAAAACAGGATAAAGAAATCGAGGTCATCGTTGTAAAAGGCTTGGTCCAGATTATATGATCCATCAATTTTGGGTTCCAGTGGCCGAAGCATCATCTCGGTAGACATTCCACTGAATGGTGCGTCACTCAGGACGTTTGCTCCGTTGACAATACCAGCGATTGGCGGACAGGTTGTTCTGATAGTCGTGAGAACGCTATCCAAAATATCTCTGTCGGTAACATCTGCCGCTAGGACCTTGACAGTTGCTTCAGTTCCTTGGAAAGACTCTAGCCATCTTTGGTCAACGTTGGGGTGACGGCTTGTCAAACATACACAACCTGCTCCATTGAATATCATCCACTCGGAAAGCGACTGCCCGACCTGGCCACTGAGACCAAAAAGAATATACGTTTTGTTCAATGAAAAGAGATTCCGGCCATCTATTGGGCGCGCCTCCACCGTGACTTGTCCATCCACTGGCCAATGGACAACACTCATCATGGGGTGAGGCGCAGACCAGTGTTGAATGTGGTCAAGTTGGAGAATGAAATCGCCAACGCGTTCCTCCTGAGTGATGGATGCCGTGGGCACGGACATTTTGACAGCAGCAATGGCAACTTGGAGCCGATCCGATAACACCTGTCGATCAAACGACCGAGGGAAGAAGGCTTGACGTTGGGAAAGTTCAGACAGATCTATCCGCCTGCAATTCGAAGGTAGGGTCTGCGCAATTCTCAGGCGCACATTGCTCGTCTCATGAAAGCCTGAATACGGATGCGAGGTCAAATCGAGGAAGTAACTGGGTTGCACCGAAAGCAGTTTTCTCCGCACAACATGCCTGGGCGCGTGAGCGTTCAGCCAGATCCACGATGAATCCATGTCTTTGACATCATCGCCTTTGCCTTCAACGACAGACAAGAAGGTGGCACGAATAGCCTTGGCAGCAGCCTGCCGCGACACGGCTGCGGCAAAGAAACGATCCTTGTTTGAGCAATTGAGTAGTATACTACTCCTCGGAGCTAGGGACTCGATCAAGGATGCTGCTAGGAGTTCACTCGTGATGGCGATAAGCAAACGGTCAACGTCAATGGTATTGACACCTGCTGCTGGGACGGATACAATTGGCACGACTGCACGAGAATTTGTGGTCGATAGAGTGAGAACATGATGTCCTGCTTTCTTGCTTTTGCCGATGGCGAGGAATAGAAAAACACCAGGAGCGGCACCGAGAGCCATCAAACTTGAGGATTTTACCGTTACAAGTGTTGCTTCCTCGTTCCTCCTGGGGGCCAGGACATCCTCCACGAGGCATGACATCCAGGCTGTGCCCCCCGAAACGATGGAGAAATTCGACGTCGAGGCTGGCACTGACTTAACAATGACACGCTTGGCGGCGTTCAGTCGGGCGTTTTGCTCGAGATTTGGCAGAATGCGGGGGAGCAGTAGCTTTCCGTGATGCAAGAACGTCTCTGGCTCCCTGGACCACAGAAGGTTCTGCCGGTCCCATTCTTCGACAGCGCATTGGCGCAGAAGCTGCTCGGCGATGATTTTGAAGGCGTTGTCGTCCACGCCAGAAATGTCGAGGGTGTTCAAGCTGATATGTTTGGACTCATTGCTCAATGAGCGACAAAAGGCAAGACTTGCTGCGTGGTACGGATCCTCGCCTAGCTGGGCGCCACGAGTGACCCACAGGATGTGTTTGGCCAGTTCAAAGATTCGCTTCAGGCCATTCATCGTATGGTTGGTCATGTTCTTGAAGATGGGCGTGTCAAGGTCGACAAGATTAATAAAGGTGCTCATGGGATCTAAACTCAGCGCCTCGGATTCCGTCGGTAGGCCATTAAGGATAGTGATGTTGCCACAGAAGCGACCAAGACTATCGGAAACCTCTTCAACAATGCGGGAACTCTCGAGGCTTCCAGTGCCAAGGATCACAAGGCTGTCAATGAAAATGAAGGATATAGACGACGAAAGCGGCCGTCGTAGGTAAAGTACTTGCTCGTCGACAGCTTGAGTAGCCATGACAGAGAACGGCCAAGCTAAACCGTCAATATTAGGAGTGATGGTGTCGATGCCTCCAAACCCAGCTTTGCGTAAGGCCGAATGCCATACCCCCGGCGTCGCGGTTCGTCCATACTTCCCGCCATCCTTCACACCCAGCCACCCAGAAGGAAGACCACTCATAATAGTAGTAAGCCGAATTGGATCGTTATTAGTTACCTCAAGTAGCACGAGGTATCCGCCAGGTTTCAAAAGCTGTCGAATGTTTTCCAGTGTTTCGACACGCGGGACCGGAGCAGGCAGAGCGTTGGAGGCGACGACTATGTCGTACGAATGGGGCTCATATCCTTGAGTTGCCGGCGATTGATTGATGTCCAAGATCTTGAACGTCATATTGTCATTGTACATCTTGAAACGCTCGACAGTCTTGTTGAGAGCGTCCGGCGATGCGGATGTGTGAGTGTAGGCGGGCATGGCACCGCCACGACTGGCAATAGCTGCAAGTATTCGCTTCGTTGCCGCGCTTGTACCATTACCTAATAGCTAATGTTAGTCTCAATACATGACTGCAAGAAGCTAGACGACATCTTTTACCTATTTCAAGGATTCTGGCGTGTGGATACCGATGCGTCAGTTGCTTCATTATACCCGCTAAGAACGAGTGGTATCTTGTAAGGCCGAGCCCATTGCTGTAGTATTCATCAAGCAGACCATTTGATTCCATTTGATCAGAAATGGTCATCTGGTCTCGCACCGCGGCCGGAATCTTTTCTCCAACTGCCGAGACGAGTCTGATGGTAATATCGCTCGAGTGCCTAGAGAGCAGTCCATCGATAACTTCGGCGCTATCGTTGGCCCATTTTTTCTTTAAAATCGGATGCTTTCCCCTGGACGCATGAGAAAGTGTGTCCATAACATAGTCACGAAGATGAAGGTAGTACGGTTGGGTGCAGTTGGCCCATTCATCCTTTGTGATCTCTGACATCCACATCCGCATGTAGTAGTACGAAATCCTCTCGCAAGCGATAGCTACTTCTACTTCATCCGCGGACGGGCGGGCCGCCTTCAAAAGAGAGTTTGCATCTGGTGTTGCAACGTCAAGCTTTGTGGATGAATACATCCAGCGATCGTCAGCCTCGGTAGCAGGGGCGAAAGATTTCAGGACCAGGTCCTCAACCTGGATCATGCCTTGTTGACCATCCTCGCTGAATATGTCAATGCTCGCCGAGAATGCATCTGGGTCACTATTGAGTGTTGTTGAGATTGGAATTCGGGACCCGGAGGTTGTTAGTGAAGCGCAAACCTCTGGGTTGACTCGAATGGTTCCAATGGAGGTTGGAACGTGGAGAGACCAAAGACGTTCGTCTCCTGGGGATGAGTATGCGAGCATGGCTGATTGGAAGGCAACATCTAGCATAGTCGGATGCACTAGATAAAATGTAGAGTCATCATCCGTGGGGACATACGTGTCCACCAGAGCA
Source organism: Amauroascus niger (assembly GCA_001430945.1). Taxonomy (NCBI): domain Eukaryota; kingdom Fungi; phylum Ascomycota; class Eurotiomycetes; order Onygenales; family Onygenaceae; genus Amauroascus; species Amauroascus niger. The sequence goes on from LJPK01000628.1 coordinate 44,351, forward strand.
GAAGCCTTGTTGAGCCTGCGCTTCATCGACGACAAGCCTCTGAACGGGCCAGTGTAGCCGTATCCCAGCTTGAGAAACATGGCATATACACGGTTGGTATCGATTTCAAACATATTGTAATCCTCTTCCTCAGCGATGCATGGCAAGGCTGCAAGGTTTGGGTTGCCGAGCACGATCTTCACATTCCCACGCGCCACGAGCTCCAAGTTGTCGGATGACGTGCTGACGTTGGGAGCGGAATAGATGGAGAAGGCCGCCGTGACAGTCTCATTCTGATGGTGCTCTATGCTCGTTAGCGTGACCAGAGTCTCGACGCCCGACGCGTCTCCTTCTTCGAAAGTAATGGCTCTTGGGATAGAAAGGCGATGAAGTTCGAACAGCTCCACTGCTTTTTCCCCCGCAAAATTGCGGCATGCTTCTATGGCCATAGCGACATACCCCGCGGCAGGGAAGACAACCTGGCCTTGCAACTGATGACCTTCCAGCCACGCAATCTCGGACGCTTTGAGCACATTTGACCAGCGCATGTCATGGCTGTTGGAGTCTGGAGACAGAACGCCGAGCAACTCGTGGGGGGCATCCTTCCGCCCACGTATCTTTTTTGACTTGCGCGATTCACTCCAGTGAATCCTCCCATGATCCCATTGATAAGATGGCAGATCTAGCACTAATTTGTGAGAGGGTGACTCATCACCTACGGCCTTGTCGAAAGACTGCAAATCCACAGCCTTGGAACCCAGAAGGGTCCACACAAGGCCTAGAGCATCGGAAAGGGCCTCGACGTCATTGTTTCCACGACTAAGCACCCCAGAGTATGGTATCGGAGTTGGCCTTACATCGGTAATGTTCTGCGTGGCCGGACCTTTAAGCGCTGGATGAGGTCCAATCTCAAGAACGAGGTTAATTTGCTCATCCCTTGCGGCATTTTTGACGGCATCGGCGAACATGACTGCGCTTGTCATGTTGTCCCTCCAGTAGGTATCTTCCAAATCTTGGACGGGTTCCATGCCCTTGGCACTAGGAATCACGCTCGAATACCAAGTGCAGTTGGCGGCGCGGCTGCGATTGACTCGGATCCCACAAGCTCGCAGCGCATCGACGTATGGCTCTCCACAGGGGAACATATGATGAGAATGATAAGCAGTATCGACTTTCAAAAGTCTGGCAAACCTTTTTTGCTCATCGAGCAGCTTCTTTGCGTGCACGATAGCATCCGCATCTCCCGACAAGGTCACACTGTCTGAGCAGTTATAGGCAGCGATAGCCAGCCGGCCCTTGAAGGTCTGGAGATTGACAAGCTCTTGAGCATCTTCCCAAGACGTCCCCACAGCAAGCATGGCGCCTTTCTGGCCGTTGGCTTCATTACCGGCCAATCGCGCATACAGTCCGCGGTAGTAAGCGACGCGGATGGCATCGTGAGCTGAAAGAAAACCAGCCGCATACGCCGCGGCAATTTCTCCGGAGGAATGGCCAACAACAGACGCAAAAGTGATGCCAGCCGTCTGGAGAAGATCTACGAGCACGACCTGTATGGCGGTACACAAAGGCTGCGACAGCGCTGCCTCGGCAATGCGCGAGGCATCGGCTCCAGCCAACATCTCTTCGACCAGGCTCCATGTCGGACGATCAGCAGGAGGCAGGGTAGCCAGCGATTCCTCAAGATGTTGGATCCTCTGGCGCACGAAATATGAGGAGCGAATCAACTGTGCACCCATAGCCGGCCACTGTGCACCTTGCCCGGTAAAGACCCCCAGGACGCGAGGTGCTGCGGGCTTGCCGCTAGAGCGGATGCCAATGGCAGAACCACTGGCATCCTTATTCGCGGCAGCAAGCTTGCTATCAATTTTAACGCTCAGCTGTTGGATGGTCGACGCAGAGAACGCCACTCTGGTGGGCAGCTGGCTTCTGCGTGAGTGCAGAGTCCAAGCCAAGTCGGAGGCATCGATCGTATCATGACGAGACTTGAGGACTTGAGAGTACTGCTCCAAGAGAGCAACCAAGGATGTCTCGGTAAGGGCCGAGAAGACAAAGGGAGTGAAAGGGATGCATGACTTCTTCTCGCCATCATGCTCTTCCTCTGGCAAGACATGCTCTTCCAAGATGGCGTGGGCGTTGGCCCCTCCAAAGCCTGGTGGTCAGAATTAAGTTAGTGAACTAGTTAACTAGTTTTGGCTGGTGAACTTAATTTGGCAGTCACGATGTTGACTGGTGAAACGCCAAGCCAGATCATGTGGATGGCCAAATGCGGAAAAACCCGACGACAAAGTTTCCCAAGAGGGAGAAAAGAGAAGATTAACACATACCGAAACTGTTGACGCTCACACGTCGAGGAACGCCTGTGGGGAGTTTTGGCCATTCTGTCAGGCATGTTGGCACTTGCACGCCCTTATAGAATGGCTCAATCTTGGGGTTCAACCGGTTGAAGGAAAGGTTCGGAGGGATCAATCCCCTCTGAAGGCTAACGGACGCCTTGAGTAAACCTGCCAGGCCGGCAGCGCCCTCGAGATGTCCTATGATGGTCTTGATTGACCCCACATAGAGAGGAGTGCTGCTGGTGGCGTGGATGTGCCGGCCGAAAGAGTCATAGATGGTAGCGGCTTCCTTTGGGTCCCCAGCTTGAGTCCCAGTCCCATGCGCCTCGAAATACTGCGGTCGGTCGTTGGGATTATTTTCGGGGTCTAAGCCGGCTTTAGTGTATGTCTTGCGGATAAGGGCAGCCTGGGCTTCGGTGCTGGGTACGGTGATGCCGTTGGAGAAGCCATCCTGGTTGGCCTGTGTCTCGCGAATGATACATTCGATATGATCACCATCTGCAATTGCGTCGCTTAATCGCTTCATTACGACAGCTGCCACACCCTCACCGCGGGCGTATCCATCGGCATCCTCATCCCACATGCGAGAGCGGCCATTTGGAGAGAGCATTTTCAGCTTGCTCTCACCAATGTACATATCATATCCGAGAAGCACTTGAGTACCGCAAGCCACAGACACCTGCGACTCGCCGTTGCGTAGGGATTGTACACCCTGATGTACGGCAATTAAACTTGACGAACAGGCCGTGTCGATGGTCATACTTGGCCCATGCCAGTCAAAAAAATACGAAACTCGATTCGAGATGATGGCCCTATTGATCCCGGTGGCGAAGTATTTTGGGATGGTATTGTGATCTCGGAGAAGGTGGTCATGATAGTCAACGGCTAAACCAAAAAAGAGGGAGTTAGTCATTGATTTGTAAAGTTCTTTCTCCATCAAATCGATACAGCTTCTCTTTCAATTGACCTTCTAGAACCCGGCAACAACTCGATCAAGGGGCTAGATGAACTACTTACTCATAGTTCCTACATAAACCGACGTGTCAGATCCTTGAAGCCGTTCGAGGGGGTGACCCCCAGCCTCGAGGGCTTCGTACACCGTCTCCAACAGCAGACGTTGCTGCGGATCGATTGCTTCTGCCTCATTTGGGCTGATGTTGAAAAACGGCGCGTCAAACACACGCACGTCTTGCTCCAGCAAGTACGAATGGCGAACATTGGTCGTTCCGTGTCTGGAGCCGTCGTGGTGATAGAAACCCGTTGTGCTGAACCGATCCGGGGAAATCTCTTGACGCAAATCTTGAGGATTTTCAAGCAGCTTCCACAAGGACGACGGTGAATTTGCGCCCCCTGGAAACCGGCAACCGCTACCCACAATAGCGATGGGCTCTGATGGTGAAGAAGTCGTTTTCGCCATCGTGTGCAATGCGGAAGCTTCTTGATTAATAGAAAGGACAGGAGACAGCTGACAGAATGCCACTGTTGAAATTGGTATTCTATTGGGCGCAACTGGCCTCAGATATGAATAACTCCGGAATGTTGAACTATGCGGAGAGAAACAATTACTCCAACTACTTCACACTCCGTGATCCTTGACTATGGCCACGGTAAATATGCCTACGAGGATGAAGAACTAGCATTGGTACCTCTCGCCATGTCATTACCGGTAGTTCTATTTTACACCAGCCTCAAGCGTCGGTGACTCCACTCTCAAGAGCTGCCAGGTCTGCAAGAGTCGGCCATAATTTGGAGGGCTTACTGTTGAGAGCGACGAACCCTCGTGCATGTAGAGAATGGGGTCCATAGTCGGCCGCTACGTCGGACGAGGTACAGCCAATTTCCAACGACGTTCAGAACAGCATGTCACCGATGAATAATGTCCGTTCCAGACTCCACCAAAGCTTAGGTACGCCGAAAATGAAAGCATCTCACAGGCCTAACGTCAATGCCATACCAACCCGGAACCGAGCATTTTACGGACTTGCGAGGTGGAATGGGTTGAAGAAAGGCACCGGATGACTGACCTGGGTTGTTAAAGACAAGGTCGGGGCTGTCGGGGGGTTATGACGGAGCTCCGCAATGCGCCAAGAACCCCCTTCATGAACGGTTTTCAATCCGTTCAGGCAAGGTATGAACACCCAAGTGGTAAGGTGGTTGAGTTCCCCTCTCCTAGTTACTCTTGGCTGAGTCCTGACCGTCTTAGGCTACATGGGTGGTCGAGTCGCGTGGCACTTGGATGCCTTCAATATAGATGGCCACCGTGATTTTCGTTGCCCCTGAAATCCGATGTCGGGCACTTCTTCGCCTGCCGGTTCGACGTGGGGTTCATACGAGCCGCGCTGCGCTGGCACTACGATGCGGCTACGACCCAACCCGGCGGTCCGTGTATCCACCGGTGGCGCGAAAGTTGGGGATCACCCAACTCAATCATTCTTCATGACCACATGCAAGCTTCACATTATTATCAATATAAATAACAAAATCCTCGCCACACGAACCCGTCAGCATGCTTGCACGGCGCAATCCCGTGGCCCTCAAACTTCGTATACAATATTATGCCCCGCTAGTCCACGTATACATTTCCTCACCAAGGCACGTTTTCCCATAAGTCGAGGCAAAATTGGCTGTATCTGGCTCTCTAACAAAAGCTGCTTGCAAATTGACTAATAGAGGACGGAGAGATGCCGAAGTACCATTGAATGATTGGCCAATGCCTCGAGATGCTTCCAGCTGAAGGTTGAGAGCATTGAGAGGGAATATACTGAAGGATAAAGTATCGCCGAAGTATCTACTTTGATTTTATCTGACCATCATACACCATGGTGAAGATATCTTTTCTCTCTGTTCCTTTCATTTTTTTTTTTCCAGTCAGTTTCTTCTTCATACCTATCGGTATTTGGATCTTCCCCCTTCAAATCAGGTGACAGTCGGTAAAGTGACGATGGCCAAGCTAGGTAGGTTGAAGAGATCTGAAACCGGGGAAACTCGTAAATACGGGGAACCTGGAATTCCTCGGAGATCAGGAAACAAGGGATTAACTACTGGTTATGACTTTTCAAGGGTAACTAAACCAAAACTATCTGGATCTCGACAATGAGCTCATCGAACACCCCCGAGATCGTATTTTCACTAGTCATATGCACAAGCTTTCAAGGAGACAATCTTTCTAGCTCCGTTTCTTGATTCGCCTCTTCAAGTGATTACAACAGTGAGATCCGCACGGCCCGTTCTAATCCTTGTTCAATTACGGACGGGAAGATGAATGTTTCCTATCACGACGAGAAAAAAATGGCTTGTTCTGCACAAGAAATCAAGGATCGACTGTCTTAGCCTGAACAAAGCTTGTGAATATTGCCCTTCTTCTCCAGCCAGCCTACGGTTACAGACGATGAGACAATAAAGACATATCCTCCATCCCTGGCCAACACACCTTTCTAGTAGTTACCTAACTAACTAACATAGGTATCTCATTGGCACAAGAAGCGAGACGAGCATCGAATGAATTCTCACATTAAGGAGCTGATCCTCAGACAAAGTTTGATTGAGCCTCATTACCCGAGTCAGTGCGTACGGGGTAAATCCGTAACAAATTGATTTTCAGGTCACATCCCAGGTAAGCACCCACTGAAGAAAACTACCCTGCATGCCTAGGTGTCGGGGATCCCGTCATGGCGCCAAGCCAATCCCGCTGCTGGTTCTTGGCACTTGGCACGGCTGAAGCTTGGCAGATTGCTTGGCTGCACCCTCCTCGATTAACTACACTGGCGCTAGTTAATTAGTCAGCTAACTAGTTAATTGGAAACCGGCCCGCAATCACATTTCTTGGCCATTTCCTGCAACTGCTCAGCTAAGGAGAAGACACAGTTTGTCTCAAACAATAACATATGCAGGTCATAGGCACGGAGTACGGAGTACTTGCAACACAAAATATTTACCACTAGCACTAGCATTGTGGTGATTTGGAATTTCCTTTCTGTTCCCTGCAGACACCTTTTGGAAGCTTGGAGGCGAGCCTCAGTGGAGCTCCAGTCCATCCGACAACTAAATTCTCCTAGAGATCTCTTCACTTGCAAGGATTAACTTGCTTGGTGGGTAGCCCCGGCATGCTCGAGCCCCAGCACTTGGAATCAATTGCGAAGAGAGGACCAGTGAGATGAGGCATATGCTCTTGTTGAAAACTTTCGGTTTTGAATCTGGTGAAAACACCTCGGCCCTGTCACTTTCTGTGGCTCAAGAAACACCAATCAGGCCTAGAGGAATGAAGGAATGCAGGAATACAGGTGCTCACAACTCATGAAAATCTCTAATTCTTTTTTGACGGGCGGGTTGTTGGGTGTGGGGAACTCTTTCTAAAAATACAATGTCCTCACCCTGAATGTTACATTGGGGAGAATACGAGCGAGGGGGGGAGAGAGAGAGAGAGAGAGAGAGAGGCTGCAGTCTTACGTGCATAACTACCAAGCCAGTTGTCTTGTAGAGCAGACAGGGTTTTTGATTTCCGCTCTAGAAAAATACTTTGGCATCATTCCATTGTATAATTCTTGCCTGGATGGATATAATTATGTGTATCCAACGCTCACGACCACACCTTGTGTGCCTTGATATCACTCCCAAGGTGGTCAGCATTTCTCGGTTAGTTACTCTCACAGCATTATGTTCAGGCTCCTTATATCGATATTGGTGGGTCACTGTTCGGCATAGTTTGACCAGAAGTCAACAAGAGGTTTATCTGTTTGCTGCACTGGTTATATGACAGGCGAGATATTTGCACATCATGAAGGCAACTTCAAGTGAAACTACACCAACACTCAGACGACAATCATGCAATCGCTGTCACAGTCAAAAAGTACGGTGCACACGCACAGACAACCGCCAGACAGATTCCTGTGATAGGTGCCTTCGCAAAGGTGTTACCTGTGTCTATAGCTGTTGCTTGCCCAAGGGTCGTCCTTCCCTATACCGTCCGATCGAGGTGTCTACTGGGACCAAGAGTCCCTCAAAAACGGCAGCCCCGTCTTCGACACCTCCATATACCGTGCCTGATACACCTAAGAGTGGAACTACTCAACCTGTCCTCCCTACCACGTTCTCACAGCCGATTCAACAACATGGAGATATCACGCCACCAGTATCTCGCCCTGATACTGATGTTGATCGAGATGTCGATGTTGATGTCGATGTCGATATGAACGCTCACGGCGACGTTTCCGTTTTTCCTTGCTCCCCGGATATCTTGACAGATTTCTGGGTCTCGTGGTTGCCACAAGATCATGTCACGGAAAACATGCTAGACTTGAACCCCCCGTGGAGCTTGAATTTGGACCCAACTACAGAGGTTCACCCTTCCGCTAGCCCAGGCTTCTCAGAACCTTTTCTCCATAGTTTAAATGGGGTTTCCATAGCGCATAGCGGCAGTGCTCCCAGTGGCCCTACCGGTGAACAAGATATTGGTTGCGGGAACGAAGTTGCCGAGAAGAGTAGCATTAACCGCCGTTGTCAGGCTGCGGACAAGAGCGACGTCGAGCTCAACATAGCTCATCTATCTCAACTAAGCACCCGCCTGTCGCAACTTATTGGTTCCTCAAGATCCTTTCTCGCCGATGCCCTCGACACGTCTCGTCAATCCAAAGATCACGATCCAGTACTGCAAGCTCGCCTTGGCATTGAAGGCGTCTTCAAGTCGATCACCACCTGGCTTGTCCATGGACCCGGCAGCACTAATCCAAGTCTTGATCTGCGTCCGAACAATGCTTTCGACTTGCCGCACCACGTATTCTCCGCATCCAACCATTTACTAGGAATTCTGCGTCACAACAACTCGTACGCTGAAACAGCGGCCACGCGGCCACCAAATGATGCAAGCGATCACCGCTTTGCGATCGTCCACCACTTAGTCCTTGTCTGTGTGACGCTACTCCTCAACATGTATGTCGCCATTCTCACCGCGCTCCAACGCAGCGCCGATGCACTGAACTGCTCGCTTCGCCCGTGTGGCAGTGATCCTGCCGAGCCTAACGACCAATTGGATGCTGCCTCGCGGGGCAATCTCCAATTAGTTTCCGTGGCCAATTTGTGCTCTTACTTTATCAAACGACAAAACCGAGTCTTGGATTTGATCATGTCGCGAAATCAGGGGATGCTGCATGCTCCATCATCGCGGGAGAATGGCCATCGGCAGTCGGCTTCGTTTGATACTGTCAGTGCACTGAGGGACGAGGTTAAGCAGCGCCTGAAGCGGCTACAAGAAAGCCTTTAGATTTTTCTTGCCCTGATAGATATGTCATTTTAAAGTTGAGAAACTGGAACCATATCGTACGCAAACCTATAGGGTGCGTACCGCGGGAGTACAGGGAGGTATGCTTACCTACATGGATGTAAATATCAAGCAACGAATCATGAAAACCAAAGTTTAGAACAGCAAGATCTTGAAATGATGTAGTTGTGGGAGGAGATCTAAAAATCACCTTCCAACAGATGATGCTCTGTCATCCTCAGAATGGCGAAGAGCACTTTGTACTCACAATGGATGAACTGTGTGTTCTGAGGTTGGTTTACCTGTTTCTCCCGGAAAAAGATTTGATAAATTTTCCCATGATAAATTTTCCCATTTGAACCGCCTACCATGACGTCCACGCCTTGAACCATTGGTAATGACTCCAACAAATTCTGCAATCGCGGCTCCTCTCTCATAGTTCTATCACCTCATCAGCGAAACTGTGAATATCAGTCTACATCGCGGGATAGCTCACGCAGCGGGCTATTGCCCTGTTATTCCTTCTGTTGGTGTTTGGGGGATGCTTTGCAAAAGTTGTCTGTCTACCAACTGGAGGATATCCAGCTTTTAGATTTTCATTTCTTCTGCAAGTAGTTCCCGGTGGCTTAAATCGGTATTACTTATAGTCGATCAATTATATAGTTATCTTATTTTCCAATAATTAAATTATATATATATCCCCAAACCATCGCTATAATGAAAATTAATTGTAATGTAGAGAGAATAATCTCAGAGAAGCATCCTCCGTCACCGCATCCACTTTCCAACAACAAAGATCTATGATTAAAAAAAGAATAGTACGCATAAGTGTAGGGAAGAGAATTAATCCCAAGCACCCAATCCGCTCGGTTGCCACTCTTGACCCGGATAGGCGGTGCTAGACATGAGAATTTCTTCACTGGAATCATCGTGCGTCGAAAGCTCAACTGGTTCGTTATTTGCCTCTTGCTTAGAAAAATAGGGCTGCGGTGGCTGAAAGGAATGTGGTGCAGGTGATGTTGATGGGGAAGACACATGGTTCTCAGTCCTCCGATGTCCGCTTGCGGGAATGGAAACGATACGTATTGGCGAAGGTGCAGTAGCAGAAGGATACGCATATCCAATTGGGATTTTGGGAGGAGGCGGAGGCGGTATATCGTCTTCATCAGAAAACGTTTGATTGTGGGTTCGTGTCTCTAAAGCTGAACTATGCACAGGACCAGCAGTCCGCACATTGTCTGACTGCCTCGTTTGCGAATTGTTGCCCATCATGTTCCCTCCGGCAATCCGTGGGGCCTGGGAGATATGTAGAGGCTGTTCGGGTTGGAGCGTCGATTGCGTCGATTGAACAGGTAAAACATCATGCATCTGAGGGCGAATACTCGGTGTATGTGTATATGTCCTTACAGTGCTTGTGGAATATACAGACCGGTGGTTGGACGAATACGATGAGAGAGGGCTCACAGCGGGAGGGACGGGTTGAGTTGGGTAGCCCGCGACGGAGTACCGCGTCCTTGGCACTGGCTCGGTATTATATCGATTGTTGAATCCATGTAACTGCGAACTTGGCCGAGAATGGCCAAAGTGTCTACTGTCATTAGTTGGGTTCTCCGCGATATTAGGTAGTCTTGCATTTAGCGACTGAGACATGCGCGCCGCGCCGGATGAGGAGTCTCTCTGCGATTGTACGCCACCTGTAGTTCGTTGGCCGGGTTGAACATGTGTGTTGATCACAGATGATGTAGGTCTTTGTGCCGTGTACTTTGGCTTCTCGCGGGGCGCTTCAACCGACTTCTTTCAAAAATAATTAATATAAAATATACCGGGAGAAAAAGTCCAACAGGTTAAAGAATGAAATACTCACTATTCCCATAGGTGTATATTTCCTCGCGCTTTCTATATCACCACCAGAACTGAACCGCCGGAAGAACCGAAGACCTTTCTTTGTCTTGTTAGCATCAACCGGCTTTGCCGTTCCACTGCTCACAGTGTTACCGGTTACTAGAACATGGGCTTGAGTCTGGGAAGCTACTGTTGTATCACCCAGCTGGGAGACGGCGCTCCTAGCTGGCTGGGATACGGTGCGAGGCTGATTTGGTTTCTGTTGCTGTACTCCTTTTGAGTGATTACTTTGAAATTTCGATAGAATTGTGGATAGACGAGAACGAGATCTCGGGGGCGAAGACGGTTGAGAAATTCGTTCTGGATTCTGCAATGCGGAAACTGAACGTGTTGTAGCATCCCGTCGAGCCGAGTCCAATTGAGATGTCTCCTGAAAAGAGGATCGAGAACTATAGGAGGCTGCAGCAGCTCCCACGGGTCGTTGGGAAGCCGTCAGTCTGCTTCCATGAAATTGTGATTGAATAGTATCTGATTGATTACTGCTTGGCAAGCTCATACGTTTTGTTGCATTCGCTCTTTGATGAGCTGGGTGGGTTGAAGGGACAGACAGATATCTTGTATGTGTGGTCGTAGATGTAGCAGGCGCTTTGGAAGATGAACCGGCCGAGTTTGTAGCCGGATGAAGGAACGGGGCCGTAGCTTTCACAGGGTAGGGTTGATGTAATCTATCGCTCCTTGCGGATCGAAAATCGGAACTAGATACGTCTCTTTCGGGCATTCCGGCCACTAACTGGAGTTCAGATTGAGCGTCGCAAGCACTTTCAGCTTCAAACGAAAATTTTCGCGAAAAGAATTGTTGTTCACTTTCCTTTGAAAATGTGCCTTCCGAAGCGCTTGGGCTTGGCGGCTTGCTAACGTCGAGGCTACGCGATGATTGCATATCAATTAACTCTTGCTGTGGAAATACTTTTTCACTTGCAGAATGATGACTGGATATCAACTCGAGCCCACTTGGAGTAAGAACCAATGTCTGCCCGCTTTCCGAAACGTCAGAGGATTTGCTGGGTTTGCGAGATATAGTACGTGTGGCGGAATCCGCTGTCAGTTTCGGCGAGTCAAACCCGACCGACGTTCCAGATATCACTGAACAAGCCTTATCTATCCATGCTTTTGTGGTATCATTATCAATGCCAGACGGCGATGTTAAATTTGCGCCCTCTGCGGGCTGCGCACTAGAATCCATCGCCTCCGACGATTCACCCTGAGGAGAAGATCGCTGAGAATCATCAATTTCGGAAAAAAGAGTCTTGCGATCATGGGCGGGACTGGACGTTGATCGAACCTTTTCGTCGCTAACCGAAACGCATTGGAGGTAGGGTAAAGATTGTGTCGAGGAACGTCTCGCGGAAAGCCCGCGATCGAAAGGAACATCTAAGGGCGATTGGTCCAATTTAAGGGACCTTAGTCGTGGAGGATTTCGCAAACCATCCGGCTCTTTTGCATCCTTTGAGCGATCAGAGTCAGTGGGTATCGGTGTTCTAGCCGAAATGGATACTCCAGTCGACGCTCCTAAGCCGTGATCCTACACAAACAAACACCCTATTAGATTCGTCGAACACAGCCGTCCGGCGGAGTTCAGAAAGAAAAGGAGGGGAATAGAAGGTGTTCCTTTATATCCTGTCGAAATATCATTCAATTCCCGTTTGAGCTGTATTTCATTACATTTTCGCAGGGAAACGTACAAAGGCAGAGAGTGGTAGGAAATTGTCATAAAATGTAAATTCAGATGGTCTCGGGGCAGTCAAATAATCACATGGTACATAGCTGTGCGTGGCGTAATCGTATCGGAACCAATTTCAAATATCTACCTTGTCGGTACTTCCACTGTGTCGAAATTTGCTCCTCCCCTTTGCAAACAAGCCTTTAGCGGCATCACCGGCTTTCCCGCCTAAAAGTCCGGCAGAGTGTAAGAAATCTTTACCCTTGGCCTGCACCTGCTGAGTGTGCATCATACTGCTAAGGGGAGTGCCGGAGGTGTGTCTGATATGTGTCCGCGACGACCCAGATCCGGAAGATAACTTTGGGAACTTTGTGCGAGACGGCAATGGCTTGATTGGTGCACTAGATCCCGGTGGCAGCGCACCGTTCTGCTGGACAAGATCACTATGGTCTGGGAAACTCACAACGGCTTGCTTCAGCCAAAGTTCAAGGCCATTGTCCATGGACGCAAACTGCTCTCTTGTGCGATTGAAGGTAGCGATTTTCTGGGCGGGCGTCTTGATTGCCATGATTTCGCGGAAGCCAAGGAGTTTGTTGACATCAGCAACAGGCGTGCTTATATTCGGCGCCGAAAGTCCAGAGTCAGATAAAGCAGCATGATCATGTGGTGGTGAACCTGGCGCAAACTCTTTTTGGGGTTCGGGGTTTGGGTCTGATTCTAACGTGCCGCTTTCAGTGGGGGTAACTGCAGTTTGCGCAGGGGCTGCTCCGGATGAGTGTTGGCTCGCTTCCTCGGACATCTGACCTCTAGAACCGAGATCTGTGTCTTCAACCTTTCGGATAGTGTTTGGGGCGGAAGGTATGTTATTGGTGGTAGGAGTGATCAGAGAATGCTGCGCTACGGCTGATGCGGCTTGGTGAGACACCTGAGGAGGTTCATCTTCTTCAGAATCCACTTCCCATGAGAATTTCTTCTTCAGCGGAGGATGTACCGAGTGTGTTTCGGTGGCAGCATGGCCAGGGGTTTGTGGAAAATCGTCAAGGTTAACCTGAGGCTCAAAGCTGGTTGACTTGGCTTCTGTCGTGCTTAAAGTATCACCGTGATCAGGAGGGTTCACCTGAGAAATGGGATGGTCGGATGAACTTAGGGCTAGTTCATTCCAATAGCTGTCATATTCACTTGGTATTATTGCGCTTTCGTATCGAATGCGGGATCTCGGTTCGTGGCCATCGCCTGTGTCCGTCGCCGGTGGAATATCCTGAGGTTGCGCAGAAGGATTTGGAGTTAACGACCGGATAATCTCATCTCTTAGACGGTCATTTAACTCGTTCGCACTTGAAGTATGGGCGCTAGATGGCGAAACTCTTTCCGAATGCGCAGGGCTGGCTTGCGATAAGTGGAATTGAGTATCCACCGTTGAAAGGGGGGCAGTTTCTTGTTCATGCTGGATATCGTCGCCTTGTTCGGATGTCGTATGTTGTATTTGCTTCTTCAGTGACTCTGAATCGTCGGCTGCCTCATTTGTGGAACTTCTAGAATCAAGGGCTGTTTCCTGGCCTCTATGCGTGTCATCAACGCTAGGTAGAAAGGCACCATGTGGCTCTGGAGATGATTTTGAAGCACAAACAGACTGGGGTTGAATCGCAGGCTCCTCAGGCGCAGCTCCTACGTGTTTCTCAGTACCTTTGCTGTGGTCGAGGGGTATTGAGCTCTCATGACAGCCCGCTTCGAAATCGGTTACAGGTGGAGTCAGGGACCGTGGAGCAATCGATTCTGGTTTTTCCTCTTGGGTGGTGCGGTCACGGTTTTCAGATACTATAGAGATGATATCGGATGTTATTGTCGGTCCTTGAAGAGACGTAGTGTTGTTGTCTGACCCGGTGGCGCTCGCCACAGATGTAGGGGAAGAACTATGGTCAGGCTCCGTCTGGGATGGGGTCTGGACATCAGCCACTATGTTCTTACTGGTATCTTGACGGCGGGCCGGGCTCATAAAATTGTCGCCGAATCCGGAAAATGGCCTTAATTCAGGTAATGCAGCAGGCTGGTCATGCGGGGTATCAGAAGATAAATTTAATACTGGAGATTCATCAACCGTATTGGGCGGCGGAGGAGACGCGCCCTTCTCAAGGTTGGAAACGCTAGGTTCCACGAATACATGTTCAACGCGGGGGTTTTGGTCGGTGTCCTGGCTCTCATTGGTTGCCGATTCAATGCTGTGCTCTTGGTGCCCAGGGAAAGATAAATTCGGTAAAATGTTCGGTTCGGGTTGAGATGTAGGGTGAGAAGAAACTACGGCTGGTCCAGGATTCGACTCATGAGACGGGCGAGATGGCTCGGCAGCCTGGAGACGTTGCTTCTCTCTCTCCTCGTTTACTCGCTTATAGATGTCGGCAGGACGAACAAATCGCAAAGGTTTCGTCTGCCCATCTCCGTGCTGGGCCTGGGAGCTCGGCAGCCGATCTGGCTCGGATGCTTGGGTTTCCTGGGCTCTCGTCGTCACGGACACGGAGGCAGGTTGACCGGTAGACTCGGAGAATCGAGAGGGCTGATTTCCGAACCGGCCTTGGGAGTGTTCTTCAGGAATGGATGGCGGATGAGGGTGCTTGCTATCGGAATATGCATCGTATATGTCATCGTCCCCACTATCGCCCCAGTCGTCGCCGTCGTAGCTATAGGTCTTTGCAGTGACCCACCGTTTAGTTTTCTGGCGGTTGACGTTCGGCTTGAAGGAGGGAGCCTGAGAGGCGGGCGAGTACGGGGCAAGGTTGTCGGAATGAGCCCTGTGAGCCGCCATGTTAGCCAAGCAGAAGCAGAGTGGTACTCCTTTTCTTTCTTTCATTCATTCATTCTCTTCCTTTTTTTTTTTTTTTTTTTTTTGGGTGGGGATGCATTTACCTGTCGTCTTTGAGGTAGTTTGGCTGATATCCGGCCATTGGTAAAGGGGTGTGAGGGATTCAACGAACGTGGGCAGACACAGGGTAGATAACCAGGGAGTTGAAGCTGTTCCAAGGGAGGGCCATCCGCAACGTAGTTAGAACTTGTTGAAACGAGAGACAAAGGCCAGCTGCCGTGCAATATTCGCGGAGTCCTTTCACCGGGTAGAACTAAGTATCAGCGGGAGTTCGATGGATGGGGAGAGAATGATGGCCTCGTGCAGGAAGGGGGAGGAAAAGGGAAAGGGAAAAAAGAAGTTCAAAAGCAAGCAAGCAAAACCTGGGCTTGGAGAGAGAGAGAAAGAGAGAGACTTGGCAACAGAACAAGAAGTGGGTTGTTTGCCAAGCCATTTGGAAGTTGCAGGGCCAGGAAGAACATCGGGCCGATGGTAAGTTGCAAACAGCGCAAACCTCCTTACAACCCAATCTTGGTGATGCGGTTTGAGGCACTGTCACGTGGCCAAGGTTAACTAATCCACGCTACTGCAAGCTTTGTAACCAAGTAACCAACCTTGGCGGGTTCAAGGAAAGTGGCCCTTTTTTTTGAGGCCAAACCAAAGCAAGAATGACGCCCCGACGTTTTGCTTTCATTTCTTCATCACTCCCGCCCCGACTCGTTGCAACATATTATCGACTGCCCCCCAAGGTCAGGTTCAGGTCGCTCCTTATAATTAACTAGATGCCCTGATTGATTGATCCTCCGTATCTCCTATCTTATACAACCGCCTTAACAAACTGCCCGCCTAGCCATGGGAGCCATCCCTATTCAAGATCGAACCTCCGAGTTCCGGTCGATCCTTGGGCAAGCTCAGAAACGGCTCGCCTCATCAAAGGCCGACGCACACCGTCAAGCTCTCCTGCGCCAGGAAAGCCCTTCGCAGAATGCCGCGCCCAAGAAGTCGGAGTTTGCCAGGCGGGCGGCGGAGATCGGAAGAGGTATCACCGCAACAACAGCAAAGCTACAGCGGCTCGCGCAGTGTAGGAATTCCCCCCCCCCCCCTTGGCCCTCTTCCCCCTTTTTATAATCTCATGTCTTTTCTGGTTTTCTTTTGCTCTAACTTGTGTCCAAAACATAGTGGCGAAGAGAAAATCCCTCTTCGATGATCGGCCCGTTGAAATTTCGGAGTTGACCTACGTTATCAAGCAAGATCTCGCATCCTTGAACTCACAGATTGCTGCGCTCCAGTCCCTCACCCTCTCCCAACATCCTAAAGCATCTCGAAGCAATACCGACCAGGAAGGACAGCACAATGACAATGTATAAATCTCTCTCCTCACCCGCAATTCTGTCACGCTTCTTCTCCCCTTTCTTGTTCGTTACTGACCCCGGCATATCAAGGTGGTCGTCATGCTTCAAGGAAAGCTAGCGGATGTGGGCGCGAACTTTAAAGAAGTCCTTGAAGTACGCACAAAGAATATCCAGGCCTCCCGGTCGAGGACAGAAAATTTCATCTCCTCCGTCTCCTCCAGGTCACAGACCACGCTTAACCCTCAGCGCTCCGATTCCCCTCTGTATAACCCACCGAGAAGTCGTAGCCCCCAACCGGGGCCATCCGATCTGCTTACACTTGAGCCTTCGCAGCTGATGTTGATGGAAGAAGCCCAGCAGCCAGCCAATACGTACATTCAGGCAAGGGGTGAGGCAATCGAGGCGATAGAGCGGACAATCAATGAGCTTGGCGGGATTTTTGGGCAGCTGGCGACGATGGTCAGCGAGCAGTCGGAGATGATCCAGCGTATTGACGCCAATACAGAAGATGTGGTCGACAACGTGCAAGGCGCCCATCGAGAATTATTAAAATACTGGTCCAGGGTGTCGGGCAACCGATGGCTGATAGCAAAGATGTTTGGAGTTTTAATGGTGAGTAGTACGGTGGCTTGCATGTTATGGGAAAAATCCAAAACGCATTTGTTCTTCATGCTAACACAAACTACTTTTTCTCTTAGATATTCTTTCTTCTCTGGGTTCTAATATCAGGATAATAGCGATGTTTCAATGTTTTTTTGTTTCCCTTTTTCCTTTTCCTTTCCCGCTTTTTCAGCTGATCTTTTTGATACCAAATTTAATTGTATTAGTATTATTATGCATGTTGTGGCTCTCGTCCTTTGGGCCAAGTCTGCCCAGGCGGCCTTTTCTTCTTCTTCCTTCTTTCTTTCCTGAATCCCCCCCCCCCCCCAAATTCCTTGATTTGCCGAGCCCGCCAATCAGAACCAGTTATCGGCGTCTTTGCTGAGATAATCCGGGTATCTGAATGGTAATCTTGGTCAAACACGCCCGAACTCTTTGAGATCCAAAGGTTACAACAACAAGCAGATTCCTGAATCCCCCCCCCCCCCCCCCCTTTTTTTTTTTTTTCTATTCTCACTTCGCTTTTGGAGCGTCGGATGCTCTACCCGGATTTGTATTCCTCCCTATATTCCTTTTGTAAGACGCTGAGCCACTGGCATCCGCCGTGCATAGACTTTGTTGATTTTCAGTGTGGCCTGGCTACACAAGATATACATAGACCGACTGCCAAAGCTGAGCCCCCAAAGAACAAATAGTCTTTTCTTCGGATGAAACACGGCCGTGACAAGAGCACTCGGGCTACTATGGCTTTTTTTTTTTTTTTAACCCGTGTGAGTTCCCTTAGTGATCAGAGGTAAGAAGGGGCCAGCAGTTGATTGTCCATTGGCCGAGGACGCCCCCACACAGCGAGGCCAGGCCACACACACTGAACGCCTGCATCCATAGGTAGGAAATTGAAAGCGACAAACAACACACAAACACTCACTCACTCAAGTCGCACAGGGCTGTAACAATGGGGATTGATATTAATCCAGGGAGGTTCCCTAGGTTGCTGATTGGCCGGCTCCACCCCCGGCCCCGGTGCCAAGGCCGGCCCCCATGCCCCCCCTCTCCCCACCAACTCTGTTGCAACGTCTCACCTCAACGTCCGAGAACAACCAACCAGCCCCTCTCTGTCCTTCTCTTTTCTCTCGAGGTTCTCCTCCCTGCCCTCTCCCTCTTTGGAGGTCCTTTCTCTCTTCTCTTCCTCGTCCTCTTCCTCCTTTCACTCACTCTCTCTCTCTCTCTCTTCTCTCTCTCTCTCTCTTCTCTCTCTCTCTCTCTCTTCTCTCTCTCTCTCTCTTCTCTCTCTCTCTCTCTATCTCTTTTCTTTTCTTTTCTTTTTCTGGCTTCAATCGCTATAACTATGGGCTCCATGATGGAATGACTTTGTCAACGCCGATCCATGGACGTTTTTGCCGCCCCCGGAAACATCCCCAAAACACATATCTGAATCGCCCTAGCTGGTGCCTCCAGTCCCTGGCAACCACTAACAGTCCTACAAATCCTTCCATTGACCCTCCTTTTCTGCATTTCCCTTCCTTCATTTTGCCGCATCTCTCTCTTTCTCTCTCTCTCAACCATCACCTGCCCGTCACTCCACTCGAATCCAGTCTTGGCCGAAACACTTATGTTTCCCATCGGTTCCATTCCAGGAGAAGACATGCTCAGTATCGGTGCTGCTCAATGAGCCGACATCGTCTTGGGATCCACATTTAGCCATTCTCTTTCTTCACTCTCTTTGCCGGTTGCGAGAAAACGTCCAGTTCTGTCCTCTCGGCCCCATATGACCGGCCTATCGCTAATCGCGCCTTCCTTCTTCTCTTCTCCTCAGTCATGCTGTTGAAGCCAGCAACCCCTCTGTCCATTCTGCTGCTGATTGCTTTCGCTCTGCTGCTTCTCTCGGTCCTTTCGACTCCCGTCATCAAATCTATCCCTCTGGCCACCGTTAAAAACGTACATTTCGGCGTCTTTGGGTACTGCAAGGACGATGTTTGCACCGGCATCCGCGTGGGATATCCAGACGGTATGGTTTCGCTCATCATTAATCACTGTTCTATTCTTCTTTCCAAATACATGCACGCGGCCCTTCGCGCCTATCTCCGTGCTAACTCTCGCAATACCCTCCAGACGGCATTTTTAGCGATCCACAGGTGGACGGCGAATTCAGCCTCCCTGTCACCATCCGCCGTTCCCTCTCGGCTTTGCTGATCGTTCACCCCATCGCGGCCCTACTAGCCTTCATCTGCTTTGCTTTGGCCGCGGCCGCCCATCTACATTCACCCTCCCACTCGCCGCGCTACCTGCTGGGTCTCTTGATTCTCTTGCTACCAACACTCCTTGTCTCTTTACTCGCGTTCCTGGTAGATATTCTTTTGTTCGTTCCGTATCTACAATGGGGCGGTTGGATCGTTCTCGGCGCCACTATCCTGCTCACATCAAGCGGTGTCGTCACTTGCGCAATGCGGCGAACCTTGGTCAGCAGGAAAGCTCGGAAACGAAGAATAGCTGAGAACGCCGAAATGAGCGGCGAGAACTATTACAACCGCCAGGCTGTCGTCAAACTTGATGTACCTCCCATAGGGAGCATTGGCCCTGAAGATAAACAGTTCCAAACCGCGACATTTTCGACGACCGGGAACGGACAAACACCGCCTAATGATGATGTGTATCATCGAAACCAGTCGCCTGATCGCCTCCCGCCGCCGGAACCTATGGGCTACTCACGGTCTGCTCACCCTGCCATGGAAGACGGTTACGGGGTCTCCCAAGCTCCCTGTGGTCCGTCATTCGCTGTCCGGTCCGATCCCGCCCTAAGAAATCAATTTTCAGATATAAGCATGCGTTCCAACAGAAGTGATGGGCCTTTCTACCCTCCAAGAGGTGGGGGTGGATATCCAAGAGCTCGCGGTCGACCGTACGGGGCCCCTCGAGGATTCGTGCCTGGTGGCAACGGTAGAAGACAGCCACGCCAGGGACCGCCAAGAAGAGGCCGCGGAGGTCCTCCTCCTGGATATCCACCCCAATCAAGAGGCTATCTTCCCACTGATTATGCTGGATATAGTTCTAGACCTGGATATGGTGATCCAGGCGGTCCAAGTCAGGTTGTAGAAATTCCAACATCATCTGAAATGGCCCTGGTCGCGTCAGCCGATTCTGGCAAACTTGATGCGCCGAATCGCACCCTCACAACTGACAATGCCAAGAGTCCAACAAGTATTTATAGTCCCGACCTGTAAGCATTCTATGTCCGGACGTCTTTTTTGTTTTAGTATTATCGTTATCAACTGACGAGCGCTCTAGTATGTACGTTCCGCCTAGGACCAACTGGAATACACCGGAGGACCCTTTACACAAACTGCCAGTTGAACATCAACAACAACAACCCTCACCGATCAGCCCTCTCGATTCCAGCACGTATCCGTATGACATGACACGCTCGCCCCATCCTACCATTTCCCATCCTTCTAGTAACTACTACGAAGATGTAGAGCCCCGATATGCGTTACCAATGACAGGAGTGGAGTCAACTGACGTACCTTCAGCGTTGGTACCCGGCTCTTCTGGTGAGCTCTTGCGAACTTCATCCGATGATTTGGCTGATGGCGCACGCTCACCCGCAGCTAGCGAAACCAGCCACTTCACATCCATTTCGCAACGTGGTATAAATCCTAACTGGCGACCGCCAGAATTCAAAAACGCCAAGTCAAACATGCAGCATCGTCACGACGTTCTATTGAACAACAACCCAGACTTTGCGCTGCCAACCAGCAGGGCTCTCGCCAACACAGCAACTGGTGGCAGGATACCACCAGCTCCGCCAATGCCAACAATCCCGGGAACCCCCACTGGATATAAACATGAAACAAGATATCACTTTTAATCTACGACTCGGTCTTTGAAGAGACTTGGTCCTCAAATTGGCCAAAATCCAAAGCTCTATTATGTGTATACATTTTTACCTGTATTTCAATCTGCTGAGAATCGACCCTTTGTAATCGTTCATCCGCAGGCTAAGTAGTCCGCCACTTTCTCCTAGGCATGGCACCTTTCATCCCTTGGCAGCGCACGGCCATACTATTGCCGAATAAAGAATCTGCCAACCCCGCCAATCATGGTGTATGATTTGTTTGTATCCTCCACTTTATGATATCCAGCAACTACTTGCTATTTGCTTTCATAGCTATGTCTTCTTTCATATTGGCCAAGTGCTAATTTTTGGTGTAGATGTTTATATCCCTTGTCCGCACGCATGGCCCTTGTTGACTTTTATTGCTCAGATTCTGTACAATATATTGCATAGATGTGCAAAACTATCCTCAAACCTGCATGTTTCTAACATCCATTGTCAGTCAAAATATTGGATGAAACCATTTCCTATGAGCTACACAGGCGGCACAGAGAAAATGGAAATGGGTCAATGTAATACAAACAATGCCACTTTCACGATCTTCTCTAGGGACAACGCCCTATTGTCATTTATTGACAGGACCACAAAGAAAATCTAGAGGTAGGGTTCAGTCAGTATTCTAAGGACTATATAAAAGGGTCGGATTGGCCTCTTATTCCTATGATATCCAGCAGCACTTCCACAAAACAGTCATTGGGTTTCCTTGGATAAGAATCCCAAATCTACCACTTCAAAGCGACATTCATACCTTCAGAGGAGCCAGTATTCCTCTCCCTCCTGAACAATGGCCGACAGGACCCAAACACAGCAGGGAAATCAAACCGAATCGATTAACGATCTGGCAACTGAATTAGCAACGCACCTCGCACTGGTAGATGGGGATCCAGCCGACGCTGAACAATCATCCAGGAACCGGACAATAGAGCAGTTAAAAACCGCGCCGTTGTATTCCTCCAAGATCCGAGCATCATTCGACACTAGCCAAGGGGAAGAAGAAGAAGTCTTTCCGCAATATGGCTTGATAGGCCGACGCCTCCAAACCTACGGACACGAAAGCGGGGGTGTTGAAGTCGGCGAGCCGGTGGATAATCTGGTGTATACAAACACGAACGCACCATGGTCGGCTTTTATCTGCGGCAGCCAAGGCAGTGGGAAGAGCCACACCCTGTCTTGTATGCTGGAGAATGCTCTCTTGACTCCTTCACAGACGGGGAAATTGGCTGAGCCTTTGACGGGCCTGGTGCTTCACTACGACCGGTTCTCTAACCTTGAGACCGGCCAACCGTGCGAGGCAGCGTACTTGTGTTCATCAGGAATTCCAGTCCGTGTCCTTGTGTCTCCGAGCCATTACCTGCCCATGAAGAGGCTGTATGAGAATCTAGAGTTGCCGGAAGGCTCGCCGAGACCGGTCATATCAAAACTCAGGTTCGCGGAGAAACATTTGAATATCTCGATGATGAAGACTTTGATGTCCGTCGATAGCGAAACCCAGGAGCCACTGTATATGGAGGTAAGATACAGCGCAGGGTGGCACTATTGATAATATGTCGCTGATAAAGAATCAGATTGTTACCAAGATCCTCCGCGAAATGGCACAGGAGAATGGGAATAGTAGGATCGACTTCAACAAGTTTAAGGACGAACTGAATAATCAAAATCTGGCTCCTGGCCAAAAGGCCCCGTTAAATCTGCGGATGGGCCTGCTCGAATCTTTTCTCGAGGTAGAGCGGCGACAAATGGGTCGCCGACGCGCAATTGCGAATTCCGAAACCAGCCAGGAACTCGACGCCATGTGGAAATTCGAGAAAGGTTCTTTGACCATTGTGGATCTCAGCTGCCCCTTTGTGGGCGCAAACGATGCTTGTGCATTGTTCAATATCTGCTTGAGCATCTTTCTCGAAGGTCGTGGGCCGGGGAACCGGATCGTCGCCCTGGATGAAGCCCACAAGGTATGAGTTTAACCCACTCTTGTTATGATTTCTACTCCAGCCCAACTGATCGGAATGATAGTTTCTCGCCAACACAAGCCGAGAGGCCAACGAGTTGACAGAGAGTCTCCTCACAATAATTCGCCAGCAGCGACATCTGGGAACAAGGGTTATTATTGCAACGCAAGAGCCCGCCCTGTCCCCGAAACTGCTTGACCTTTGTGACGTGACGATCGTGCATCGATTCACGTCACCAGAGTGGTACAGAACACTCCAGGGCCATCTAGCGGGGGCCGTCGTGGGTGTTTCCTCGGAGGAAAGGTCAAAATTCGACGCCAACAACTTATTTGCTAAGATCGTCCAGTTAGATACAGGTGAGGCTCTTGTGTTCAGTGCTAATGGGGTCTTGGATGTTCAGGGGCCTCTTATGGATTACTATTATGGCTGGGGTGGGAATAACCACAGAGGGGCGGAAAATACAAACCGCGATGTTGTTATACAGAAATTGGGCCCACGGTATATCAGGATGAAAGTTCGGATGCGGATCACCGCAGATGGTGGACGGAGTATCCTTGCGAAAGAGAGCTAAAGAGCGCATGTTCTGCGCACAAGATACTGCCCGTTGAATTCTGTTCATCCTTCTCCCAAATAGACTTTGTCCCTTTTTTCCTTCTTTTGTTTCTTTAGATAGCCAGATGAGTGAAATTTTTGAGCTCAGAACTCTGCCCGCATTTGTTTCTTCTTCGGACCTATAACTAGACACTGAGTGCCAGTTCGAGTTGACACATTAGTGAATAGCAGGCCCAGAACCCTTTTTCATTAAGTGAAGGACAAGCCTTGAAGACCGTGGAAAATATAGTAGCACAGAAGTTCCCAAGTCCTTTTTCCAATATATTCATACCAAGCCGGTACAGAGAGTGGCTTCAAGCGGGGAGCAGCCCGGCCACTGTGAAAGAAATTTACTTTTTAAAAAGCATAGGCCGAGATCGACCTATTTGGGTGACCAGAATTTCCTATTTTCTATGCGCGTAAAGCGGCCTCATGCAAAAAGTAACCGTCAGGTTGGGTTTGCCTTTCCCTGGTTACTGTGCACTGATTCAGTTGCCGACTACATCGGAGGAGACCCCGCTTGTTGGGTGTCTGAGCCGTGTGTCCCCCGGAATCAAAGACGCAACACAGCGTCAAGCTGGGCGTGCATTCTCTCTTTTCTGCCAATGGCTGCGTTGCAAGACGGAATGGGCCGAGCAAGCAGAGTAAGAGAGGTAACTATGGTCCGCCGGGGGAGACGCACCTTGGCTGAACCCCCGAGGGCCTGTTGAACACGTTTGTACCCTGTCCTCAGGGAGGTAAAAAAAGCAAAAAGCAGAAAGGAAAAAAGGACAAAAGAAAAATCACAGTTTTGCCCAGAGATATTGTTAGCAACGCAACCATCCATTCAGGCATCTTTGTTTGCTCGGGTTGGTCCAGGAAAGAGAACCACAGCGAGATTGAGGGGGGGAGAGGGAGGGGAGGGAGATTCGGAGGTAACTTCATGTCATGGTGCCCCTGCGAACGTAACTAACTAATCCACCACCTGATGACAAGTGAGTGAAGAGAAGATAGTTGTTGATTGGATCTATCGGAACAAGCTACAACTAACTAGTTAGTCATATACAAGCAGGGTCACGTGTCGGGGTAACTAGCTGGATTAAGCAGTTAGTTTGGTGCCTCGCATCAAGTGGCACTGAGCCGAAGGCAGGGTTGCCGCTTGTCTATTTGAATCTAGGCTATTCGGTGCATAGAGAGGTGAGGAGCGATTTCACCCCCCTTCACCATCAAGGTTGACACTTCTCAACCTTCATAGAGGGGATCATTTATCCAGACCACATGGCAGGTTCCGATTCGCTCATCACTCCACATTGTCCCTTGATGTTTGTCAGCCATGGCAGTGAACATAAGCTGATTTTGTTCTACTACCCCTGCCACAGTTCAATGAACTAGTGACGGGCAACCGCTTCCAAACCACAGCACACAATATCATTGGTCCAATATATAGTTACCCTTGCTTTCACTCTTTGATATGATTGCAGAATTTTACTTGCTACGCCACATGGCTGAGAGAAGCAGCTGCAGGTGCTTTGGCTGCTTGCTGAACAATGAGACAATGGTTGGAATTCAGGTGGCTGCCTAATAATCTAGCCTCATATGCATGTTGTGCCAGAGCTGTTCACCATGCACGGAGTAGTATTAAAAGCCGTTGTCCGCTCTAGGTGCGGCTTCTTTGATCACAACAAACTAAACAAATAGTTTCTGTTGAAAAGCAGAGATAGAAACAAAGTCATCTTTTGCGTGCAACATTGGAGGCATCTCAGGTACAGCCAACTCATATCATATCTGAATGTGACAGCTAAACTTCTCTAGTTAGCACCAAGCTTCTAGCACAAGATCTGTATTTTGTTCTCAAAATCTTATAGAAAGAAAATGCTAACAAGAATAGATCACGTCATGATGTGCAAGAGAACCTATAATCAGATTGTTTTTTGCTTGCTAACATGGAATCGAAACGCCTGGCAGTCTGATCCCTGACAATGGATGTGAGGGCTGTGGATTAGAGAGGGGCAGAAACAACAGCATTGCCAGCACTACCAAAGCTATCCCTTGTGATGACTGTCAGGCCAAAGGCCTTTGGGCCAAGACAGCTGATGGAAAATGGTATAAGGCCACAGAAGGTGGACCTAAGCGATTTACACCTGGCTATAAGTTTCCCTGTCAGTTCTCCTCGTGATACTGGAAATTACTTTTAATCTGATGATTTTATAGAATTCCTGCGAGACTCTTTGCAGATTTTTACATGGTGGGGTGTCAAGAATTTGTTTCCTGTAGAGGACTGACAAGCTACTCTATGTTTACCTTTGGGAATGTGACAAGTTGAATGAGTCTCCTAATCATGCCAATTACCTGCAAACTGTTTTAGATTCATTCAGCTATTACCCTGTAGTTATGCTCCATAACTGTCATCTTACAAATGGAATGCTTTGTTAACCTTTGTCGCACTTTCATTAAGTAGTTAGTCAATGGGAGGAAGACCTTTTTCCGAAAACAGCATACTCCATAGAGTGGTTGGGCTCTGTTAGGGTGGGTTTGATTGGTTTGTTGCAACATAAAAGGAGTCACATGACACAGGGGCGAGCTGTAACTAGTTATTAACTAAATTAGTTAACTAAGTTAACTACCTAACAACCCCTTAGTTAACTAACTTACCCATCTTGGTACTCCGTAGGATAATCTCCTTCTCTTCATCCAAGTCCCAACCTCACTACCCACACCGAACTATTTTGCCGCAGACTGGCCACTAGTTTCTTCTGTATACCTTCGACGAACCTCTGCACGGCCGCGACCACGATTAACTACGGGCGTCGCAATTTGTCATGGGCTTCCACTACCTCGATACTCTCAACAAACACGATTGGGTTGGCGGTGGGGCCTATGCTTATGTCTATCGCGTTAGTCCGACTATTGTGGTGAAGACCGTTCGTCCTGACCAGAGCCCTGAAGAGGAGATGGGAGAGCATCCCTTGCTCAAGGATATCGCGTTTTACGAACGGCTTAATGAGCGTCGGGACCGATGTCCACATATTGTCGAATGTTTTCTCATGCTTCCAGATCATCTTTTCCTATCGTTTTGCGCGAATAACGCAATCATCTATCGCTTCCATGAACGCCAGGAGCGAGAAAATGGTAATTTCTTTGGGCGCCTTATCTGTGTGAAGGATTATGAAGATCCTGCCCTCATCGCTCGCTGGATACAACAGCTCACGTCTGCGCTTGAATATGTGGAGAAGATGGGCTTCTGTCACAATGATCTAAACACAACCAATTGCCTCCTTGATGAGAACTTGAACTTGAAGCTGACTGACTTTGGTCGCGCCACCACCATTGGGCAGTTTCTGGAATATACCCGTGCTCCATGGGCTACAGGATTAACTGCCGGGCCCTTGAAAGGCACTTACGGTCTCTGCTCTGCCAGAACTGAACAGTTTGCCGTTGGGTCAATTCTGTACTTCATGGTATACGGTCATAAACCTTATGAAGACATCAACCTAGATGGGCCGGAACTGGAACACCGATTCGAGGAAATGAAATTCCCGGAGCTGAACCGCCACGAAATCTTTGATGGTCTCATTTTTGGTTGTTGGTATAATGTCTATCCTACCATGGCTCTGGTAGCATATGATTTCAAGCGCAAAACGAAAGACATTGCATCAATCACGGAATACGGGACCATTGACCGCATAACGGAGAGGAGGACTTGCGAAGCACTGATCCGAAAGGGGATACTGGGCCCTGAATTGGCACTTCGCTTTCAGCCGCTCTGGCGAAGGTATCTACTTGCTGTCAAAAGTATGTGCATTTGGCACTTCTTGATTGGTCTGCCAAGAAGAACCTGGTTTTGGCTCTGGCCTTGATCAATAATCTGCTGGAATTGAACTTGGAATACTCACGGAAAAAAACTGCTCGTACATCCCGGGTTGCTTGAAAGTGTTACAACGTGGGTACAGACATATGGGATTTTATTCACGACAAGCGGAGGTTCTATTTATGATGTATCAGCTCACAGCACCTGTTGCTCTAAGAGGATGATAAAAGGGTGTTTTGTATGCATGTATACCATGTTTTGTCCGTCGAAGTGTACAGTTATGTTCTTTTGAGGGACAATCTCAATTTTTTTGGCGTTCCCCCTCTAGTTACATCTGTTTTGAACTTTCAAGATCTTGGCCAGCTGAATCTTTTTTTAATGTCATTCATCTCTCGCAATTTCCAACGTAACATCCACGCGCCTGTACCTCGCTATGACCGCACGGTCAATATCTCCATCACTCACTTTCAATCTGACTATGTTCACAGACAGTTCCAACATGCTTTACGTCAGCCACTGTCATTGCGTGCTATCCGACAAAAATCTGGCAGCCTACTGCACATCACTCACAGGCAGGAATTGCGGTGCAGAAAAGGTAATGTCCTCAGCTCTTGGTCAAGGCAAGCAGTGTATCTAATCCACGCTCAACAGAGGAAGAGAATGGAGTGCTGGCATACAATGTATTGTGTAAAGAAAAGTGTTGTTACAGAAGGTGTAGTGACTAGATCATATATGAAAACAAGTCAGTGAATTGACCCTAGATAGGCAGAGTGAATTATGGCGACAGTGAATGACGAGAGAGGATAACACAGCAAGATGTGAATAAAAGGATAGCATGAAATTGGCGAAAGAAAGGGTAGACATAATCAATTTGATGATAACAAACTGATCTAGGTTACACAATAAGAGAAGTAAAGAGAGATAGCAGCAAGAGAAATGGTATACACCTCAATATATATTTACCAGCGAATGGACTTTTATAGATGGGAGGCATAACTATGGGTTTCCCCCTATGGTGGGGGCGTCCAGTGTGAGCGGGCGGGCGGGCGGAACTTTCCATGCCGGGTCCACACCCGATGGCGGCGCTAAACCGCAACAAGGAAGGTCGCCCCAAACAACTGGAATCGCCTGGAGAGGGAACGGGTTCAGGAGTTAACTAGCTAACGTAAAAAAGCCAGGGCGAGAATCTTTTCCTCTTGTCCCTCAACGTTGGGCGTGTGCAAAGACTCGATCTTTCTCTTGACGCCAAAACCCAGCCGACGGGAGCGCAATGGATTACGCAGAGACACAATATGGACACCCAATGGATTCCAGCATTGAATGGCTTGAAGAACAGGGCATCACGCATGATGACTTGAAGAAGCTCGCCAGATACAATCAACGCTCCCACACCTATTTCACAGACAAGAATTTCCACGAGCTTATTATTAAAAGCATGACTGAAGCGAGCGCTGGGCCGTTCTCGAGCAGGGTCGGCATGACAACAGCCATCGAAGCTCGAGTTCAAACTGGTGTCTTGCAAAGGATTGATGAGCAGCGCCAGCAAGCAACACACGCCAAACAGGCCATATACGCTGATTTTGGCCGACTCCTACCCTCTGAAGTACTTTTGGACTTTCTCAAATTTTTAAATTCCGACGCCTTCTTTGACCGACTCGTCTTTATCTCCCGATTCCTGCCATGGCTGCAGAAAGAATTACTCCGAAAAAGGCAAGCAGAGCAGAAGCTCTCTGGTGAGTCTGCTGTGCTGAACTCCCCGCGCT
Organism: Amauroascus niger; assembly: GCA_001430945.1. Classification (NCBI taxonomy): domain Eukaryota; kingdom Fungi; phylum Ascomycota; class Eurotiomycetes; order Onygenales; family Onygenaceae; genus Amauroascus; species Amauroascus niger. The sequence continues at coordinate 73,239 of LJPK01000628.1, forward strand.
ACATCCGGGTATCAAAGGTTAACATCAGTTTGACGGCATGAACTCCAGAGCGTGTACGGCCGAAGCCAGCCAGACGAAGCGAGCGTATTGCGAAACAACAACGAAGGAAACAGAAGAGGTGAAGAGGTGAAGAGGGAAACAAGGGAAGAGTAGGAACAAGGCAACAGCACCTCCAAGTGGGAGATTGTCCGGGTCTTGGTGTTACAGGACACCCTATTTCTTGTCCGAGCTTGATGTTATCTATCCTACGAGTGAGCTACTACTACCCTATGACACATGGCATATTACCCTGGGTGCTGGACTTGAGTTTTTGATGAGGGGTTTGCCGCGCAGCACAGAGCTTGACCAGGAAGTGGCAACTGTTAATGTCCTCGAACCAATATCAGGCCAAAGACAACCCGCAACCAAGAAAGAAGGCGTGGCAACGGATCAATATTCAAAAAGGACCACGAAAGGCAGCAAGGATGGGGAGAAGGCCGCTCCGAAATTTATCGAAGCTACTCTCGGCGAGACCTGTTGGACTCGAGTCTTCAAGGTCGAACCTGCGTCAAGATTGCGACCAAATGCCAAAGGAGGGAATTTGAACTTCAGTGTTTAGCAAGATGGTACCACAGCAGTGGCAAGATGAAAGCACTCATAGAAAAATCCTAAAGCTACAGTGAGACATCTCAAAGAAATAATTCTCAGCTTGGAAAGGAGAAAGTCTTTGAAACCCAATGAACACAACTACACAAGCTACCACAGGTCATTCTTCTCAGTCAATGGGGCTTGGTTGTATCATGTTCAGAAGCATTGAGCTTCATTATGCTTCCTACCACAATTTCAATGCCTCCCACCACCTTGAAGCTCCAGTGCAACTTGGTGCTTTCCTCTTGTCCCGCTCCATTGCTAAATAAGAAAGACATGAATGATTGTGGCTTCCTATGGTTTGGCATAGAAAAGACAAAACTAGGTGGCCAGCGAAATGGTTGCTCTTTCACCCTGAGCATGGTGATTGTTGCAAACCTCCTTGTCATAGTCTTTTCTGTGTCTGTTGGCTGAGGTTAAAAGAGGTCTCCTTGCAGATGGTGAGATTCCTCCCAGTGAGATTTTATTACCAGCATGTGGATCACATGGAACCAGGATGACAGTGTGCGATACTCAGTTAACTACCTGTTCTGGCTTTGATGGCACATCTTGATGATGTTGTATATGTTTGAGGAGTTGCGGTCTTAGAGCAGCCTCCATGCGCACCTCGATTCTGTTGTACACAAAAGAACAAGTGCATTGTTGTCTGAAGTTCAGGTGGCTCAAAGTAGTTCAAGGTACACTATCCCCCAAGATCAGTAACTAGTTAATGACCTATAACTGGTTACAATGACCCATTCATTGACAAACGCTCAAATAGCTGCAGGTGTCAACAGCAGCAAGCATGCGATCTCAAGGCTAGTTAACGGCGGTTCAGTACGCCGGAACAAAAGCTCAAATGTCCTTTAACATTTGGTAGGAAAAGGACACACGCGAAAATCATGTGAGACCTAAAATTTCTTCAGCCAAGAGTGTCTTTCTGTCCAAGTTTCTCCTTCATCGGCTATAGATGTACACAACTACCTCTTTCTCAAAGCTATCACCAGCAGGTCTGTGTTTGCAATTCGCTCATTCAGTCATAGTATAACTTAGTGGTTTCAATACTCTTTTATGTTTCACCTTTGCACTGACTAGTTAACTACATCCCTGATAGCCCTGCTTTCTTGCGTTGGCTGAACCAGATAGGTTTCCTCAAGTAGGTGGTATGTAGCTGTAAGTCCGTCCACTATCAACGTGATGCAATGACTTGCCATATTGACTCTGGACCTTGTTTCAATTCTCTGGGAAGCAATTTATCAATACTGGAGATAATTGGCCCCTGGGTTGTATTGGCCTGAAAGAACCACCCACAGCAATTTCCAGCCCCCCAAGCTGCCTTGGAAACTTTGTTGTGTCAATGGATATGAAAATGGAATGCATTTGCTCTCAGGTTGCTTGTAATGATGTATTGTGTGCCTTCATGACTCTCCAATGCTCGTGATCAAGGAGATACAGTATCGATCATAAAAGTTGTGAGCAGTATGGGGCCAGGGATTATCACAGCAGGCTACCTAAAATATCTTCTGGTGGGCTGCTTGGGGCATTGATCCTCCATGACAAATGAGATGCTGGCACTCCTCCGGTCGACTTTGCAGTGCAGATGACATTGGGAACACAGATGCCAGACTCTCATCAGAATTCTTGGGGTTGTGATCGGTTTATTAATGATTGAATAGATACATGAAGGAGGGGAAATTCAAAGGTTGAAGAAGCTTCATAACTTAAGCCGAACAGGTCTTGAAAACAAAATTTTTGAAGATGAAAGGAAGAAGGCATGTCGGGAGGGAATAGGAGATTGAGCAAGACATGCCAGTCTCAAGGTGGCACTGATTCGTGGAGGGTGTGATTGAGCTTTTATATCTTATAACCACATGTGCACGGAGACGCTTTGCTGACATCTGGAAGGGGAAAGCGCCATATTTTAGACGGCGACGGTCTGGCTGTTGGAGAGCCTCTTCGAATCATTCGGTGCACACACTGTGGAGAGGTAAGAGTGTCAGGAACCGTACTAATGCAAGCATCAGGCGATAAACTCACATGTCATGCACTGACTTTTTCTTGGGCAGAAATCTTCTTCATCTCCTTCCATTTCTCCTTCGCTTTAAGAGATGCTCTTTAAACTCATGCCTGCTTAGGGACCTCCGCATTCTGGTCGATAATTCCTGGAATGGTAATGGGAAACATGGTCCATCCAGCCCGGGCACAAGGTCATTTGCCGTGATGTGTCCCAGCTCCTTTTCCAACATTAAACATTCTGGCTTCAGTCTATCCAGGGAGAAATCGCATTTCCACACTTCCTGTGGTTTCTGGTTATAGAATCAGAGATAAAAAACTGCTCCAAACCTCCCAATCAGCGCAACATTGTTATCTTTGTGCCATTGTAGGATATGTTCCGCAAGATCAGGCATGTCAAGCTGGCCAAGTTCATCCTTTGAGAGGCCCCAGTCAGTTGTCTCGGTGCGGTTTCTTGACATCTTTTCATTGATATCAACCACGATCACTAGCTTGGTACGTCCTTTAGAGCCCTGGAGCCATCGTTTCGCATCATCAAACACCTTTGTGGTTCTTTCGGAGACTGCCACTTCCACAGCAATTAGTGGGAACTGTTGCCCTCCTTGACAAAGGCCCTCATCGGGAGTCTTCTCGCTACCGTTGAATTCACCACCAAGACAAGAACCTAGTGATATATATCAGTTTGGCAAATCCCTCCGCAACGGCATAACAATTTGATAGCACCCAAAAACCAATCAAAATTGAAAGAAGAGTTTGGCTCATCCGTGGTCCCAATACAGTCAAATTCATTACCAGTGACTCTGCTGAGACTGTCTCTAATATCCTGCAGCCATTCCCTGATGACTTCTGTTGCGGCCGCGTGCAATGGGCTATCAGTAGCTTTAATTCGAATATGTGAGTTCTGTGCGTCGTACTCGATCCCACGGATTTCTTCGTTTTTCTCACTCCATGCTACCCAATCACAGAACTTAACTGGGAACTTCTCAATTGAAAACCTGTCGGCTGATGTTGCTCTCAGCTCCGCAATCTTTTCTGAGTCTAGGTCATGAATCGAGTTGATGTTTGCAAGAATTTCGTCGATTTTAACCCTTGCATCGCCCTCCATGTTGTCTGGAGCCGGTTGAGCTTCACTTGCTGGCTGACAAAGGGGCGCTGGACGAGGCCCCTGGTTTTTATATCTTCGAGTACGCGTGGCATTGAGCTTAGTTATTCGGCAACAATCTCGTAGGGCCGCAGCATTTAGCAAAAGCGGTCTTTGTTTGCGGCTTCCTCATTGTGCTCGAAGTTTCGAAGAACCAAACAAAAGCTGGTCTTGTTGCATAACAAAACAAAAAAAGACATGAATGAAAACTCTACTTCATTCATTTGACATAAAAAAGAGTAAAAAAATGAAAATATATATATAAGAAAGAGAAAGAGGAAGAGAAATATAAAATGGCCCCGTTGGCTAGAGATTCCTAACATCTCCAGTACATCCATAAAACATTATCATGTCACATGGCATAGAATAGATTTCTTGCATTGTCAATTGCCAAGCCATCCATTGAAATAGAGAACAGAACTCTCGCGTCGTCGAGCCGCCACCTGAGTTCATTGTTTAGGTGATAGGCAGACAAGGGCTTAAGATGCTTGAAGGCGCAAGCGAACAAGAGGGAAACCTGCATGAGGCGAGGACTCAGATCACTGAATAAACTGGTTATTCTCTGTCTTGTCCTCCCGTCAATGTTCTGCGACGCGCCTGGCACTGTGGCCGAGTGCTTGGCAGGAGACTTGGTGGCATGGGATGATAGTGCTCAGATCAACATCCTCCAGGTCGAGGATTCATAACAGCTATAGCTCTCCCGACGTGTGGCACAACGGCAGAACATGCAGAGCTCTAATAGCGTAGGCGCGGAACCTTGATCCAGTGAACGAGCAGCGAAGCTACCCCGGACCGCCGCCGAGTCGCCTGAAGGGGACGTTTCAGTTGCCGCCCTTTGTTCCTTCTTTGCCTATCACTACCGCTCTCTCAGCAGCTGTAATCCTGACCCGGACGATCAAATGCGATCGAATGCCAGTCCAGGCCTGGCGGAGAACACTGAGCCAACCCGGTGAGTGTATGGCAAGAGGAGGAAGGGCCCATCGGGAAAGGCCGCCGCGATGGACTACTGAGGAGGACACACCCATTGGAAATGCTGGAGGGATGGTTGGCCCTATCGAGAAAGTTTTGCCAGGGAGGTCAGAGTCGGCGTTGCGGTAGTTATACCAAGGCAATATGGGGATCGTTCGGCAGCAAAGGGGCTGTAGGTGGCCGGGGAGTCCTCCACTCGCATGGGATTCGAATTGTCGCCATCAATATCATCCTTCCATGTGGGCAGTTGTCAGAAAGCGAGGCTCAAGCGGTAAGGGATGGGGTGAGGAAGGGGTGAGTGGGCGAGCCTCCCGCACTAATCCGGATCCGGGAACCTAGCCAGGGATAAGCCACAGCCTAAGCCCCAAAAAACTAGTTAGTTAATTACCCAACTAAAGAAAAAAATCACAAAAAGATATTTTTGGCAACAAAACGCCCACATGGGCTCTCTGCAGCGGAAAAGAGGGAGAGAAAAGGAATAATCCCCGATAAACACCAGGATCCTTACAGAAGGATGACCCTTCTCCCGATCAGGTGTCAAAACATAGCTTTCAGATGAGTTGGGATAGGGAAGATTCAAGACAGCGATCTTGTCATTAGCCTACTTCTTGGGAAAGTTGGGATGGATTGCTTGCGCTTGTCTTGTGTTTGTGTTGGTTGGGTGGTGGGGGAGAGAGAGAGAGAGAGTTGGAAATGCAAAAAAGTGGAAGTGGAGAAGACCGCGAACCAAGCTCTTGTGGGTGCTTTACGATACGCTCCTGCAATCTCCAGAGATTTTTTTTTTTTTTAGTGCAGGTGTTTCATCTTTTTTCTCCCAGGCCAGCAATCCCTTTTTAGTTTTTGATTTTCTGGGCAGGACTTGCTGCTCTTCATCACAGTGTAGGATAACTATCAGCTCAAGTGAATTAGAAAGTAGTTAACCAGTTAGTTATTTTGAATCACACAGACAGATATAACGACAACAAGCTTGACAGCTCACAACGCCTCCTTGTGGTTAGTGGTAAGTTAAGCACATGAAAGCATTTCCATGGGTTGTAATGTAAGGGGGGGCTTAGCCGCCAATCAGCCATTGAGTTTCACTGCGGCTGGGTTTGAATACCAGGCGTTTATACGGCGCTAATACCACTTGGCACCCTGCCCTGAGAAAGCTGAAACCGCAGAATGCACCCCCAGCAACCATGTTTCGACTTGGTAACGGAACGGGTCAGAAATACATACCCCCCCCAATACATTACAACCAACAAGGAGAGTTAAAATACACAGCCCATACTCTCAGTACAACGAATGAACCTTTCGAACCAATTTCAATCTTTCTTCCTTTTCCCTTGTTCTTCCCTTTTTTTTTTTCCCTCCTCTCTCTCTCTCTCTCTCCCTGTATTTCCTCAACAACACCACAACTCTCTCAACCCACCTCAGCTTCGACCAGGAAGGGAAGCGTGAAGTGCACCAGCCAGGGATCTTGCTCTCTCTCTCGATCTCTCTCGCTTTTAGCCCCCCCAAATCTCTCTTTTTTTTTTTTCTTGACGAACACCCTTTCTTTCTCTTTTCTTTTTTTTTTTAGTTATATATTTTATTTTGGTTCTCTGACTTATTTATTCCCTCCATCTCTGGTTTTGCTGTTCCTCCCATCACTCCTCCGTCCCCTTTGTCCTTCGCTTCATCAATCTTCAATCCTCTGGGCGGACCAGGAGGTCTCAGCCGGTCAGACCATCGTTCCCAGCTCCCCAGGCTTGAGCTCCAACCAAAACCCACTTCAGAGCCTATAGTATACCACTCGCTGGTCCACTGCCCCGTACCTCTCAACCCTCTCTGGCCAGTCTTTCACACACACGCAATGGCCTACCAGGGCGGCGCCAACTCGCCAGGAGGCTACGGCGAGCATCGCCTGCAGGACATGCCCCCAACCGGGAGTGTAAGTTCTCTTATTGTTGTTCTTCTTGTTCTTATTGTTCTCCTTTTTCCCTTTTTTTTTTTTTTTTTTTCCTTTCTTGGATTTACATCCTTGTTTCTTTCACGTTTCAGGTTGAATGAATGGTTTTGCTGAACAATTTCCCTGATTTCTTTTTTAGCAATACCACCTGCCACAAGACGATGATGCTTCGCGTGCCTTGCTCCATCAGAATCAAGCGCCCTACGGCGGTCCGTTTGACGACCCCCAGCAACGCAGCACTTCCCCAGCCAGACCGGCTTCCAGATACAGCCTGACAGAATCCTACGCGACCGATCCCCAGAACATGAACCAATACAATGACCCGTACGGCCAGCAAATGGACAACCCCGCCGCCGGCTTTGGTGTCCCTGGTCGAGTTCCCTCGCCGTACAGCCGCAGCGAAACCTCGTCCACAGAGGCCTGGCGTCAGAGGCAAGCGCCCCAGGGAAACCTTCGCCGCTATGCCACCAGAAAGGTCAAGCTCGTCCAGGGCTCTGTCCTGAGCGTCGACTACCCCGTGCCGAGTGCCATCCAGAATGCCATCCAGACAAAATATCGAAATGACCTGGAAGGAGGAAGCGAAGAATTTACCCACATGAGATGTGAGCATCTGCCAAAAATCCACACAGCCCAGATCTTATTTTTCTTGCTCATCTTGGTGTATAGATACCGCTGCCACCTGTGATCCTAATGAGTTCACTCTACACAACGGCTACAATCTTCGGCCGGCTATGTACAACCGGCACACCGAGCTTCTGATCGCCATCACGTACTACAATGAAGACAAGATGTTGACATCCCGTACCCTTCACGGTGTCATGCAAAATATTCGCGACATTGTCAACATTAAAAAATCCGAATTCTGGAACAAAGGCGGCCCCGCTTGGCAAAAGATCGTTGTTGCTTTGATCTTCGACGGTATCGATCCGTGCGACAAGGACGTGCTTGACATTCTGGCCACAGTCGGTGTCTATCAGGATGGGGTCATGAAACGTGATGTTGATGGAAAGGAGACCGTTGCCCATATTGTTAGTAGCTCCCGGCCAACCAAAAACAAAGATTGAAGATCTCGAAACACTCTCATCTAACATAAAACACAGTTCGAATACACCACTCAACTATCTGTCACCGCAAACCAGCAGCTTATCCGTCCCCATGATGACGGCCCGTCGACCCTTCCACCTGTCCAGATGATGTTTTGTTTGAAACAAAAGAACAGCAAAAAGATCAACTCTCATCGGTGGCTCTTCAACGCATTTGGTCGAATTCTCAACCCGGAGATCTGCATTCTCCTAGACGCTGGTACGAAGCCCGGCTCGAAATCTTTACTTGCTTTGTGGGAAGCGTTTTACAACGACAAGGATTTGGGTGGATCCTGCGGCGAAATTCACGCCATGTTGGGCAAGGGGTGGAAGAAATTAATCAATCCTCTGGTCGCCGCCCAGAACTTTGAGTATAAGATCAGTAACATTCTTGACAAACCTCTTGAGAGCTCCTTTGGTTATGTTAGTGTGTTACCCGGTGCCTTCTCGGCATACCGATTCCGAGCTATCATGGGCCGACCACTTGAGCAGTACTTCCATGGTGATCACACACTTTCTAAACAGCTTGGTCCCAAGGGTATCGAGGGCATGAATATCTTCAAGAAAAACATGTTCTTGGCCGAAGATCGTATTCTTTGCTTCGAATTGGTGGCCAAGGCTGGGTCCAAATGGCATTTGACTTACGTTAAAGCTTCCAAGGGTGAAACAGATGTGCCCGAAGGTGCCCCGGAATTCATTTCTCAACGTCGACGTTGGTTGAACGGTTCATTTGCTGCTAGTATCTACGCCCTCATGCATTTCGGCAGGATGTACAAGAGTGGTCATAATATCCTTCGCATGTTCTTCTTCCACATACAAATGCTTTACAACACATTTACTGTAATTTTGACTTGGTTCGCGCTTGGTATGTCTTCATCAGGAGAAACCTTCGCCATGAACATGTTGCTCGTGCTAACCATCTTGCAGCTTCTTACTGGCTTACTACTTCCGTCATCATGGATCTCGTTGGCAACCCTTCAAAAGACCAGCGTGCTTTCCCATTCGGAAACAAAGCCACTCCGATCGTCAACACCATCCTGAAGTATCTGTACCTCGGTTTCCTTCTTCTGCAGTTCATCCTTGCCCTGGGTAACAGACCGAAAGGGTAAGTTTAAACATTCAGGCTAGATTTTGCGCAATTGTTTACCTTTTTCATAGATCCAAACACTCGTACATTACGTCGTTTATCCTCTTCGGTCTTATTCAACTGTACATTGTCATTCTGTCCATGTTCTTGGTCATCCGCGCATTCTCCGGATCAGTGGGCTTCGAAACAGATGAAGGCGTGGACGGTTTCTTGAGGTCCTTTTTCGGCTCCGACAGCGCAGGTATCATCATCATTGCTCTCGCAGCAACGTTTGGTCTTTACTTCGTCGCTTCGTTTTTGTACATGGACCCGTGGCACATGTTCACTTCCTTTCCGGCCTATCTGCTAATTATGTCCTCGTATATCAACATTCTCATGGTGTACGCGTTCAGCAATTGGCATGATGTGTCCTGGGGTACCAAGGGTGCAGACAAAGCAGATGCATTACCATCTGCACAAACCAAGAAAGAAGACGGAGGCAAAGCTGCTGTCATTGAAGAAATTGATAAACCACAGGCCGACATTGACAGTCAATTCGAGGCGACTGTGAAGCGGGCTCTGACTCCATACGTCGAACCAAAGTCGGATGACAAGAAGTCTCTTGAGGATTCTTACAAGAGTTTCCGTACTCGATTGGTAGCTTCGTGGCTCTTCTCGAATGCGTTACTCGCCATCGCAATTACCAGTGACAGCGTGAACAGCCTTGGTTTTACAGTAAGTTATCTCTCTCTACATTATGATGGAATTGGCATTATGATATACTGACAACATCGGATAGTCACAAGCAACTGAGCGAACCGGCAATTTCTTCCGGGCCCTGTTGTGGGCTACAGCCGGTCTGTCTTTGATCCGTTTCATAGGAGCCTGTTGGTTCCTGGGCAAGTCAGGTATCATGTGCTGTTTTGCCAGAAGATAATCGAGGCGGTGTCGTCTGTCTTTTTTGTTTATCTTACGACCAGTTTGGGTTCAATTGGCCTGCGGCCGATTCGGACTCGTAATTTTGCCCTTTACTGCTCGATATGACGTTTCCCTCCTTTTAAAAGATGGCCCCTGTTCAATATCTTCCAACTTCTCCTGCTTCAAATCTTTCTTTTTCATTCTTCTTACTGGTAGCTATTTGTGCCTGTATTCTATTTTAGATGGGTTGTCCTTGCTTTTTTGCTTCCACTGTTACTGCTGGCTACTATGTGATTTCCCCCGAGTCTAAATAATGTTGGTAGGTTCAATTTTTGTTTGCACTTTGCAACAGCCCTTCTTCTACAGGTTTTATGTTCTGTGTCTTTGTTTACTATATACCTTGGGATACTCGCCTTTCCTTTTACAACTCAGTGTCTATTAAAAATTCAAGATACCATTCCAATATGTTGGATTTGAATCTGTAGTGGTTTTTTTTTTTTTGCACAATGTCGCTTGATTTGTAGTTTTCCGGGGAGGCAGCCTCACCGGTTTTTAGTCAATCGGGCAGAGACGAAGAGCCATATGTTGCTCACTCCCCAATCATTGCCTGCTTTCTTCGACGTCGGGCATGGTGAAAAGGGGTTGTAGGGGCTTTGTTTCGTTCATATATCCCCACGGCCCAATATCACGTGTGCAGTTGAGGTCATTTGGTTGCCTGAAGGGCTGAAGTTCACACTCAAAAACTGTACATAACTGGCCTGTGGGTTTACAATATTAAGGGTTGATATATCCTTTTCTTTTTTTGGCTTTTTGTTTTGGCATCTTGGGGAGAAAACATATAGATTCTTTTTCTTTTCTATTTCAATGGGATTTTTATTTTCAACTTGCTTTGTAGTTTGACAAGGTATAGTTGACACCATAGTGGCGGCCACTTTTGCTCCTCTGATTATTTAACTAACTCGAAAGGTAACTAGATAACTACGTCTTTCTTCCTTTTCTGCAGCCCCTTGGTAGTTTACCCCTGCAGCCTAACACGCAGGACGCCTGATCGAATACGTTCTTGTCTGCCAGAAACAGGCATAAAGGAGCCCATACACGGAGACACTCTGCGAGAGTCTGCCCAGGCCCCCCCTCTCTGCCTCTTTTTCTTTCTTTCTTTCTTGAGGCGGCGGGTTCTCGCGATCCCCCTCATCTTGTCCTGAGATCAGACAAAACACACGCGACCTTAACCGCCCCTTCTTCGTTTTCTCTTCATTCACGAAACCTCTGTAGCTTGGTGGGACGGTTGTTTTGATTGAACGACGCCCTTTTGTTAGTGTGTTTTGGAGGGGAGATTTTTTGAGTCAAGATGTTGAAGATATGGTCTATGGTGAGTGAGGTCTTTGGGTTCATTTTACCTTCTTCCCCGCGCTTTTTTCTTTGCTTTTGTTTTTAGCCTCTTCTCTCTCTCTCTCTCTCTTTCTCTCTCTCTCTCTCTCTTTCTCTCCCTCTCTCGCTCGCAGCTACAGAACTACAGGGTGTGGGGAGGAGATGTTGACGTGTCTTGTAGAAGCAGAAGCAGCAGCAAGCTGAGAACGCCGAGGGGACTGGCGGGCCTAGAAAGAAGAAGGTCACCGCAGCCCAACTGCGAGTGCAACGAGGTGTGTTCTTTTTTTTGTCTCTCTCTCTCGTTTACTTGTCTGTTCTTTCCCGTACCCGTTCCATGTGTGGTCCTAACCCGCCTACTCTACTCTCTAGATCTCGCAGAGCTATCGCTCGGTTCGACGATGAAAATGACCTTCCCCAACCCCGACGACATCCTACACTTCGTCCTTGCCGTCGAACCCGACGAAGGCATGTACAAAGCAGGCACCTTCACGTTCAACTTCACCATCAACCAAAACTTCCCCCACGACCCGCCCAAGGTGAAGTGTAACCAGAAGATATACCATCCCAACATCGACCTGGAGGGGAACGTGTGCTTGAATATCCTGCGAGAGGATTGGAAGCCGGTTCTAAACTTGAACGCGGTTATTGTGGGGTTACAGGTATGGATTCACGGCCGTTTCCCATTCTCCTTTTTCTCCCGAGGGATTCGGACTTATCAACAATTTAACTAATGGATGTCTTGATAAACTAGTTCCTCTTCCTTGAGCCGAATGCGTCCGACCCCTTGAACAAAGAAGCTGCTGAGGATCTACGTCTGAATAGAGATCAATTCAAGCGCCACGTTCGCAACACCATGGGCGGCGGGTCGGTGCGGGGAATTACATACGACTGCGTGATGAAGTAAAAACACATAACTATAGAAAGGTACCAGGGATCGAACCAACTGACCCTACTTTGTTTTTTTCGACTATTGAATGGTTATAACAACAAAGGAGCTGTTAGCATGGGTGATGACCTTTGCATATTCACCTCATTTCTAGATGTCAAAGTCCACGGAAATCGGAGTTACGGATTTAGATATTGTAATTAGTGCACGCATTCGCGATTTGTTGGGGACTATTTTTTTGTTGGCCATATGCTTTGAATTAGCGAGTCTCAGTGGGCGATCCATATGACATTTTGGGCATTTCCTTGCCATCCAACATCCGTTTGAATCAAGGTATAAATCACTCTATTCGGAGCACCAGGGGAAAAAAAAGGGCTGTAAGAGTCGAGTATTGACGGACGTGCGTTCCTTTCTTTTTCTTTCAAAACATTTGTTATATACACGGTTCGGTCGTGTTCAGACGTCACCACCCAGCACCGCCGCCAATCACCTATCCTTCCATAAATGTGTTATATCCGTTCATCTATTGTGCGTAATCCCTCGTAATAGGTAAGGGCCATTATCCGACGGCTTTCGAGTGGAAATAAAGTACCCCGGGCAGAACGATTAACTCGAAAGGAAGAGGGTGATCGGTTCGCTTAGAGAGCAGCTTCTTTGGCACGCTCGGCTTCGAGTGTAGCGTAGAGCTGATCACGGGCCCGGACGCGGGGAAGGTGGTATCCTTTTCATTATATGTTCGTCAGGAGAAAAAAAGGCCAGCTGATGAGGTGGGATACGGGGGATCTTGAGATGCGGATCTTTTTGCGCTACATACCGTACCACCACAGGTAACCGAACGTTGTTCCAAAACCTAGAATTAACGAGTCAACAAGAGTTTGTGTTTACGGACGCCCCAAAACTCCAAAACAATGGGCTATATGTAGTCGAGAAGTAAGATGGCATCTTGCCAGGGCAATTGGGGTGAAAATTGGCTTCCATTGTGCATGTTCGTGGCTCTTCATTTTAGATTCGTATAGACTCACCGAATGCAGTGCTCAGGTCCAACACGAGGCCCTTGCGGATCATCTATACCAGGAATCGTCAGCATTGGCTACTCGATTCTAACCTCCTCCAACTTCACATAACACTCGTAGACACACACACACATAGAGAGAGAGAGAGGGAGGGAGAGAGCGACAGCCAAGAAAGAGGTGGTACTTACACCGGTGATTGGTTGAATAGCCATCGTGGGCTAAAGGAAGATGATCGAGTGAAGCAGCAAAAGGGAAAAAAGGGGGTTTGCTTGAGGGAATTTCCCAAGCAGGTCGTTCACAAATCAGTAATGTTTTGTCGCTTCTCTGTTGCTCTTCTCTGTTGCTCTCTCTGTTTGCTGGTCGTTCGTCGATTTTGGCTTTCGTTTTTCCGGGCGGGAAGCAAGGAAGCCGGTCACGTGCAATGGAGACAGCCGAATTCGATCAGCCCACTGCTTAGTCAGGGATTTGTCAGCAAGAGAAGAAACGAAAGAAAGAAGAAAAGGGAAGAAGAAGAGGAAGAGGAACTTGAGAAAGGGGAATTGTAAGACGAAGAAACAGGAGGTAAAGGAGAGGAAGAAGAGAAATATAAAAGGAAAGGAAGACTGCAAAGCTTTAATAGAGAAAGCAAACTTGGTTTCGCGGGTTTTTTTCATTTTTAGTTAACTATTCTCTCAATGAGATGGGAACCACAATAACACATCTTTCTTGCGCAGCTCCATCCATGCATCGCCATTCCAGTGCGAATCTCAACGGGGAACTGAAGTTGTATCCACGGCTTTAACTCAAGATCCTGCCCATCCAGATGAAGATAGAAAGTTCCTCTCCTCTCTTTTTTGACATTCTACGCCGCTCGAGACAGCCCCAATCGATCAGCTCACTATTTCCTCCAGTCTCTCCAATTAATCACCACATTCTCCCCTACCGCCATCATGGCTCCCGATATGGCACCTGCTGCAGCTCACTCGCTCAAGCGTCCATCGCCAGAGTCCGACGCTCCACCTGCAGTCCACGCGAAAAAGCAAAAGGTGGAATACCATCGTGTCCATCGCCTGCGATCGCCTTTGGACATTGCCTCCCTCGACTCTGCCGTGATCGCCGACGGCACATCCGTGGACCAATTGCTAAATATGGTCATTGGGATTGCTCTGCGCGAATCTGGCTTCAGTCATGCAGACCCCGTTGCGTTGGACAGCTTCCGAGATGGGGTTGAAGAATGTATGGCCATCCTAGCTACACGGTGGAAGCGGCCTCTCTATCATAAAAAGAATGTTGCTAACGTTAGTCCTTGAAAGACATGTTTCACTTCCTATCCTACATTCGCGCATCCATGACCTCCTGCCGCAGAACACAGCCGATCCCACAGGACTTTGAGCATGCCCTCAACCAGCACGCGGTATCTTTGGAATCACTCCGTCCACATCTCAGGCCCTCTCGCAAAGTCACGCAGGAACCGGCAATCCTCCCAACCCCTCCCCCCGAAGAGGCCGCCCCGCGAACCGATCTACCATTTTTAGGGCCAGAGCTGAACGCGGCCGACGACAAACAGACATATACATATATCCCAAGCCATTTCCCCAAATTTCCAAGCAAACACACATATCAAAGTACGCCTGTCTACCCCAAACGGCAATCTGACCCTAAAAAGATAAGGGAGCAAGCAACAGAAGAAGGAAGACTGGGCGAAGAAGCGCTTCGGAAGCTGACGCGAGCGGCAAAGGAATCAGCCTCGAGTGGAGAGAAGGCAGAAAAGCAGTTATGGGGAAGAGAGTTTGAAAGCATGGACTCCATGTTCCAAAAGACACTTGCGGCAACGCTTAAAAGCCAGGCACAGGCGAAGGAAAGCAGAAAGAAGGATAAACAGAGGGCTATGGACGCAGAAGGAGATGTGATGGATTTTGGACTTTCAACACCCATGAGGCAAAAGACTCCACCAGAGCCGGACGTTGAACTGCTGAATCTTGAGTTTGGCCCTGTTGTGAATTGCGAACGGGAATATTGGTGTAAAAGCAGCGCATCAAACCCCCGCGGAATAGAGCATCGGAATGGTATGCAATAAACCGGCTAGCTATTCCCCCCCCCCCCCCCCCCCCG
>LJPK01000628.1:88377-143463 GCA_001430945.1 Amauroascus niger
TTTCCCCCCCCCCCCCCCCCTTTTTTTTTTCCATCGCAGCATGGCGTTTTGGGATTTTTCGTTTCGTTGGGAAAGCATGTCCATTGAAAGGCGTTTCCAGATACCCTTGGGGAGAGTACTCTTTTATTGCCAGTCATTGATTGCAGCATCCATTTATCAGTAGCTTATAAGCCTTTTCTCTGTATTTCACCTTCCAACGCCGTAGTCTCAGCACTGATCCCATTGGCACACCTGTCGCAACAGTCCCGGTTAGTCCAGCCCTTTGGATGAGTGCGTCCATGCCCTGAAATCCGCTGCGAAACTCACCGTCTGAACAACCGAACAACAGTCTCACACCTCACCACTCCTGCTTCTGGTGCCGCCTTACTTGGTGGATTACATGAGAATTGCTGCAAGGTGTACAGCGGGCAGGAGAAGAGGTCTGTGGGCGGGCCCTTGCGTGCTTTTGGCTTGAACCCGTGGGTGGTTGTGTGGATGTGGACCGGCAGTGAGGCGGCGGGGAATGGAGCGACCGGAGGTGCCATTCGTCTGTAGAAACGAGGATCTATAGGGGATGAATAGTTATAGGATAGGAAACGTGGGATTGACAAAGTTGTTTTTTTGTTTTGCGGCGTCTTTTGTTCTCGTCGGAGGTTTTGCCTGGTTCAAGTGCTGGTCTTGTCTTGAGGGTTTTTGACTTGTCGGTTTTCCCCTTCTTTCCCCCGACAAGCTTGTTCAACTTGGAGCTCGAAACACGACACGACAACTGATTTTGTGGCAAATGATTTAAATCCGATTTGACTGCGCGGCAATGGAAGTGCTTACAACGTGCTGGTCCGAGTAACACGCAGAGGGACGATGGGCGCTGAGATGTTCGGGGCGAGGGTGCTGGCGGAGGTCAGGGAGGACAGCCTCTCCAATGTCAGTGCTGCCATGTAACTATTTATCTATCTACCCGGGCAAATTCACATGCGTGAACTCATCTCTGACTTCGCGGCCCATTCCATCAGATCCTACAAGAACTTCGCAAGTCGCATGCTCTCAGAGATGCTCCGGGACGTTCCCTGGTGGGCATTGAGCCTCTCGACCGCATCCTCTCCGCCGTCACACGCGGCGAGAACCCTCACAACAACCCAGTAATAGAAATAACTAGTCCCTCCTCAGCGGATGGGAAGACATCACTACTGTACCACATTGCCGCACTCGCTGTGTTGCCCGCGCGAATCGGCGATGGCGTTGATATTGGCGGGAAGGGAGCAGCTGTGATATGGCTGGATACAGACGGACGCTTCGACGCCCTCCGGTTGAAGCGAGTGATGGGTCATATTGCACGGGGGAAACCAACATCTTCTCACAGCGGCAGCGGTCCAGCAGATACTGAAAGCCATAAGGAGGAGATGCTGAACATCGTCCTCGATGAAACGTTGCGCCACATTCACGTCTTTCGGCCACAGTCTTCTGGAGCATTGCTTGCGACATTGGAGTCCATACCAGAATATATATTCAGCCTCCGGCACTATTCGCGGCAGCGCCGATTATACGCCGTCATCCTGGATAGCGCAAGCGCGTTTTGCTGGTCGGATTGGCGTGACGCGGAAATCTCGCGGATTCCAGGTGCGTCGGAAGACAAGCAACAACAAATGCCAACGCAACAGATCCCGCAGTCTACAGAGAACAAGAAGGGCAATCATGTTCACAGAGAGATCATCTCTTGTCTGCGCGGGTTGCAGAGCACGTTTTCTTGTGTGATTGTTTACACCACGGCAGGACTATACCCTTTCCGCCCGTCCTCGTCTGGTGTGATGTCGTTCAAGTCATATCTTCCGTACCCGTGGCCTACCTTTCCCACGCTACGTCTTGCTGTACGACGGGATCCGGTACGGCCTTTTACGGAGTGGATGACAATCGACGAAGCAAGGGCGGATGCCGCCTCGAGGCAGTCGGTTGTTCAGAGAAGTCGGTTTTCCGGATGGGTTGACCCGTCGAGTATCCCTGCACATATCAAGGGTGAACTCAA
Organism: Amauroascus niger; assembly: GCA_001430945.1. Classification (NCBI taxonomy): domain Eukaryota; kingdom Fungi; phylum Ascomycota; class Eurotiomycetes; order Onygenales; family Onygenaceae; genus Amauroascus; species Amauroascus niger. Next base: position 90,374 of record LJPK01000628.1, read on the forward strand.
TGGAAAGGGACTGTTTGGCTTTAGCATCCTAAAAGAAGGTGTTCTATTTGATAGCTAAAGTAGTCTATACTGAAACATCTATGAGATCTCTCCTAGAATCCCATTATAGCTAGCAAAACAACTCTCCGATCGCTTCGACACTTGTATTGCCTCCGCTAAAGACCACACCAACGTCCCATCCCTCCTTGCCTGCCTCCTTCTCAGCCAACGTCCTGAATTCCTCATTGAACAGTACAACCGCCAACCCGACGACAGCACTAGGCTCAACCACCACCTTCATCCTCTCCAGCACCAATCTCATCGCAGCCTTGATCTGCTCCTCTGTCACCGCATACACACCTCGGACCTTCTCCGGGTCCGAAATGACAGACCACGGAATAACGCCGACGGGCGTACGCAGCCCGTCAGCAATGGTAAGCGACGACACGCTCGTAATATGCTTCCCCGTAAAACGCGAGCGGCAGCAATCATCAGCGCCCTGGAACGATGGCTCCGCGCCAAAAACAAGCGTCCTCCGGGAACCATCATTATTTTCACCGGATGATGAAAACCACGTTGCAACGCCCGAGTTCAACCCGCCTCCTCCCACGGGCGTTATGACAGCGTCCAACATCCCGTTTCTCCGCGTCGTGTCCGCATGCACGCTCAGCCCCGGAGCCTCCTGGAGCAATTTCTTGACCTGCCGTTCGAGCTCCAGGCCAACCGTGCCCTGTCCCAGTATGATGTCTGGATGTTCGTACGGCGGCACCAGGATGGCACCCGTCTTGTCGATGATGCGCTTCGTCATCTCCTCCCTCTCCTCGCTCGTCGAGCCGCTGAAAAACACACTCGCACCATGGGCTTGCGTCCCAGCGATCTTCGCGGGCGTGGAAATCTTCGGCATGACGATGTAAGCGGGGATCTTCATGGTGGCTGCCGCGAGTGCGAGGGCTTGTGCATGGTTTCCTAAATTTCACTCGCAATTATTTGCCATCGTGTAAGCACGGGGTTTTTCTGTGTTTTTTTTCAAAAATGTCAAATTCGATTTTTTTTTTTTGGAATTAACTGTGTAGATACCAGAACTATGCGTCACCACGCCTTTCTTCCTCACTTCCTCTATCCCCAGACATTCACATAACCGGAGGACTGCGTGAAACGCCCCTCTGGCTTTGAATGCGCCGATCTTTTGGAAATTCTCGCATTTGAAGAATAGATTTATCTTCGGGTTTGCTGGCGTACATCCTTCGAATGGCGTGCCGCGAAGCGATTCGGCTGCCTGGGGGGTTGACGCGAGCTTGTTGAGGGTCTGGCAGGTGAGGACAGGGGTGGTGCGGACGTGGGGTTCAATCAGACCGTAAGCAGCGCGGATACTAGCACCCGAGAGGGGCAGCCAGTGGGATTGGTCTGTCATATCAGCGATCTTCTTGAAAATAATGGATTCTGAAAGAGCGTTGAAAGAAAAATCCGGTTAAAATGGCAGGTTTGAAATTAAAACAGAAGGCTGGCTGGTGGTTGAGTCAAGAAAGATGTCTTTGCACGTTTGATCTGGGGTTGCGGTCTCGGCCGCTTTCCTTCAGGCCGGCTGGGCGCCGAATACGAAGGGGAAATAAAGCCAGTAACTAGGCAAGGGCCCCGGGAAAGCTTGGGATGAGCAAGGGCAAGGATGAGAAGATAGTTTAAATAAAAAAGAAATTTTGTCATTATCACACATCAAGAAAACTATTAACCGGAAAAGGTATCTAATGTTACAATCTCTATTTCTGATTCTCCGGGCGGAGGGACCTGGAAAAGAGACCATTAGCATGAAGCGAGTCAAGAGGATGGATAAACGGGGACGAAAAAAGTACCTGACGGCCTTTCCGGCTCTCCAAATTTCCAAATCACGGATCTCCTGCATCTCTTTTTCGTACTTCTCACGATAATCAGGTTGCGAGTTGTAGTCAAGGGATCGCTGGGTCTCAGTGCCATCCCTGACGCTGTCGTAGAGCTCATTGAAGAGAGGCTTGAGGTTATCCTTGAACTTGCTGCTCCAGTCGATGGCACCACGACGGGCGGTAGTGGAGCAGGCGGCATACATCCAATCCATGCCATTGGCACCGATCAATGGGTATAAACTCTGGGTGGCCTCCTCGACGGTCTCGTTGAAAGCTTCGCTGGGGCTGTGGCCACGTTCACGGAGGACTTCATACTGGGCGAGGAACATGCCGTGGATACCGCCCATCAGGCATCCACGCTCACCGTAGAGGTCGGAGTAGACTTCCTTCTCAAAGGTGGTCTCATAGAGATAGCCACTTCCGACGGCGACGCCAAGGGCGACGGCCTTCTCTCTGGCCTTGCCGGTAACGTCCTGGAAGACAGCGACAGAGGAGTTGATGCCACGGCCCTCCTTGAAGAGGGAGCGGACGGTGCGGCCGGAGCCCTTGGGAGCGACGAGGATAACATCGATATCCTTGGGAACATCGACCTTGGTGAGGTCTTTGAAGACAGGAGAGAAGCCGTGAGAGAAGTAGAGAGTCTTGACAAGTGTTAGAAAAAAAGAAAGACTGGAAAAGGAATAGACATGAGGGAACTGAGCGACAGTACCTTTCCCTTGGTTAAGAGGGGCTTGATGGCGGGCCAGGTCTCGCTCTGGGCAGCGTCACTGAGCAAGTTCATGATAATGGTGCCCTTTTGGATGGCCTCATTGACGTCGAAGAGGTTCTTTCCAGGGACCCAGCCATCCTGGACAGCCTCCTTCCAGGAAGCACCGTCCTTGCGGACACCGACGATGACATTGAGGCCATTGTCACGGAGATTGAGGCCCTGACCATGGCCTTGGGAGCCATAGCCGATGAGGGCAAGAGTGTCGTTCTTGAAGTAGTCCTGTAAAGAGGAAGAATTCAATCAGCGGGCAGATCTCAATTGAAAGAGATAGATTGAAAGAAATAAACCATACCAAGAGTTTTTCTCTGGGCCAATCCTCACGCTCTAGATGAAAAAATAAAAAAAAGGATAGTCAGCCTCCAGCAGCGAGAGAGGAAGGGGAGAAGGCAAGAAAGGCGTACCATAGACGGTCTCTTTCGTGCCGGCAAAGTCAATTGTCTTGATGCCACGAGTCTGCTGGGCGAAAGGAGCAGCAATTGGAGCAGCAGCAGCAGCAATGGCAGGGCGAGTGCTGGTGGTGGTGGTGGCGGTGATGAAGGAGCGGCGGGAAGCCTTGGAGGCAGAGGTGAAGTTGCGGGAGAACGACGAGCGCAGAGCTCTGGCAGCGGGTCTGGATGCCATTGTTGTATGGAAAGCGTGTGATGAGAAAGGGGAGTGGAGAGTGTAAATATATAAAAAAAGGAGAAGCTCGCCGATTGGGAGATTTCTCAATTCTGAGTCAAAGCAACAAGAAAGATGAAGATGAAGAAGAAGAAGAGGGAAAAGAAGAGGGAGAAAAGGAAGAAAAGGAAGAAAAAAAAAACAAGAACGACAAAGAAGAAGAGAACCTAGACTAAAAGACCATAAAAGCTTCCCCCCCGCCCTCGCTATTCTAGCTCCGAGCTGTTAGTCAGGGTTTCCGCCCCGTGCAATCGGGAGCCTCGGGGCCCTTCCGACATCGGAACCCAGCGCCAAGCCAGCTCCCCCAACTGACTAAGCTGAGCTTCCCCCAGCGCTTCCCCTCTTTCCCCAACCCCTTTCCCCACAATCACTCACCGGGCGTATTCTATTACCAAATACCAACGCAATCTTTGCTTGAGATGTTACAAAAGATACACCCTGTAAATATTCCCGTACCTAGTTAGTTACGAATCACGACTGAGTCCACTAGTCGGATGGGCTAGAGAGATCTCTTCAACGAAAGAAAAAAGAAGCAGAAGATGACAAAAATCATGAACATGTGAATGAAGATGATATAGAGTAGAAACAATAGTAAAACTCATGCCATGTATGTCCCTGCCATTAACACCGCTACCCGTCTCTTAAAGCCAATCCCACCACTTCGTGCTCCAACTCGATCAGTTGGGGCGAAAAACTGTCCCACAAATGCCAGAGAATAATTCCTTTGTTTGCCCAAACCCCATCACAACTTCATCGCCACCCGGATCATCAGCAAAATAATAATGCTCCCCCCCGACTTCTTCCAAAACATTCCCCAAATCTCCACCCGGCGCGCCCTGCTCGTCCTGGACCTGCAGAACGATTTTGTCTCCCCAGACGGCGCCCTCTTCGTCCCCAACTGCGCCGACTTTGTGCAGCAGCGCATTCCCGCCCTCGCAGCCCATTTCCGCTCCTCCGCCGGAAAGGTTATCTGGGTCCAGACCCTGTTCCACCAGCCCCGCGACATCTTCAGCCAAGCCGCCGGCGGAGACCTCGTCCTCGTCAATACCTCCTCTTCCCCAGCCGACGACCCGGAAGCATTCCTCACCCGCCATCACGACAACAGACCTTCTCCTTCTCCATCTTCCTCCCCTTCGGTATCCCGCTGCTGTCTACCAGACACCCCCGGTGCCCAGTTCCCGCCGCCCGTCCTCGACGCCATCGACTCGCGCGTCGACACTGTCCTCGTCAAGTCCGACTACTCCGCCTTCCAGTCCCCCAACGTCCTATTTTCCTTCCGAAGCCAGTTCATCACCGAGCTCTTTATATGCGGCGCGCTCTCCAACATCTCCGTCTACGCAACCGCTGTGGACGCGGTGAGAAACGGTTTCACCGTCACCCTGGTCAAGGACTGTCTGGGGTTCCGCCGTTTCGCCAAGCACAGGGATGCCCTGAAACGCATGACCGACCTGCTCGGCGTCAACACCGTTACGAGCGCGGAGCTGCTGCAGACGGGAGCAGCCGGCCACCAGCACGATCAGATGGACGCTCATGACCCAAGCCTCCCCGTCGAGGCCGAAGATGCCGGCCCCGCCCACTCCATCGAGGTCGACAACACCGAGCCCCCGTCGCCAATGCTATCAAACGCTCTACGTCGCTTGCGCACCGATGAAGACCAAACTGACGACCTGGCCAACTCAGCAGTCCGTCGTCAGCAGGAACAACAGCGGAGAATCACGGCCCGCCGGCGCGCGTCGAAGTCCAAACGACAAAATGCCCCTGCGAACTCTACAACCCTCGGACCTCACGACACCATTGGGTCGGGTGACTCCAGGATTATCTACGATTTAGCTCTCCCGGAAAATTCGTTTGAGCTTCTACGCAACGAGGTGAACTGGCAGAAGATGTATCACATGTCAGGCCAAGTTCCAAGGCTGGTAGCCGTCCAGGGTGCCTCTCCTGAACCCGACGAGTCGATCCCAATCTACCGACACCCTGCAGACGAATCGCCTCCTCTGCTTCCCTTCACCACCACGGTTGACGTCATTCGGAAAATTGTCGAAAAGCACCTTGGACACCCCCTGAACCACGTCCTCATCCAACTCTACCGTAGCGGCGAAGACCGAATCTCCGAACATTCGGATAAAACCCTGGACATCGTTCGCGGCTCGTCCATCTGCAATGTCAGCCTCGGTGCTCAAAGGGTTATGACCCTTCGGACAAAAACCTCTGCCTCATCACGCTCGGAACATGGGGATTCCGGCCGGCAGTCGCAGCGGGTTCCGCTGCCACACAACTCTCTCTTCATACTGGGCGAGACCTCAAACATGCAATGGCTGCACGGAATCCGCCAAGATAAGCGCCCCGAGACTACCAAGTCTCCCGAAGAAGTAGCTTTCAACGGGGAACGGATTTCTTTGACCTTCCGCCAGATTGGCACCTTCATCAACCCCAAATCAGACACCATCTGGGGTCAAGGAGCGTGCTCAAAAGCCAAGGAAAACGCCGGAAAGATCATTCATGGCGAATCGCCCGAAATTGAGCAACTGATTCGCGCGTTTGGACAAGAAAACCAGCAGACAGCGTTTGACTGGGAAGCTCATTACGGCCAAGGGTTTGACGTAGTTAACTTTGTAACCATTGCTTCGTCCGCCAAGATCGTTCTTACTGGCGATGAGGTTTCTAACCTACAGGTTCTGTTATGCCTCGTCGAAAATGGAATTCGCTACGATGTGCTGCAGTCCGTGAGTGACCTACCGCTACCAGCCCAGGAGACTCTAAAGCCTTTGCCCGGTGATGATGTGCCGATGTACCTTGACTCGGACGGCACAACCTGCATCTCTGGAAGTAAGAACATCCTCTCACATATCGGCACCCACCGCCGGGCACAAGCCACTCCTGACCCGAATATATCCACAAATGATGCCAAACTTCAGGATCGCCTCGCCGTTGCAGAGAAACTCCTTGACACCTGGCGCACAATCGCCCGTTCTTCCCCGCAATTCACCCCTTCAGCGGATCTGGAATCACTCACCCCGCATCTAGACCATGTCACTTCGTTACTTCCACCCGGGCACGCATACATATCCGCGCCGATCGCCTTCGGTATCGACGACTGTGCGTTCTGGCCTGTGTTGCGGTGCATCGCGCTGGATGGCGGGGGGAAGGCATTCCTAGATCAGTTCCCAACTGTAGTGGGGTATTATGGGAAGGTGGGAAGACGGGCTTGCGTGAAAAGTGTGCTTGACGAGATGAATGCTCGCGTATGATGTGATGGGGACGATTCACGAATTATGATGTTTTTCATGAGTGATACCCTGATTTCCTTTTTTTCTTCTCTCTTTTTGTTTTTTTTTCCTTCTTTTTCTTCTTCTTCTTCTTCTTCGCAGTATAAGGGCGACTACACAACGTCGGGCGCTCCCGACGAAAAGTGAGGGGCAAAGGGGGGGACGTATGTACATCCAGAAGGAACAGGACATGAACATGCAGCAGGTTGGCCTCCATGTCCCTAGTCGTGGCAAGCGCTTGCAGTACGGAAGAGCACCAATGTAGCTCCCTGCGTTGTATTTCTCCATGCCGTCCACAGAGAGGATAGCAAGCCACGTTTGCCTACCACCCCGACTTGAAACTCTTATAAAGATAATTTGGGTTATTAACGAAATAATAATATTGCTTAGCTCCCCGTTTATGTGCCATTTTTCAAACATCTGGACAGTTCAATAAGAGAAGAAAGGCAAGAGTAACGAAACTAGAGTTCTTCCTCCAACAATGTCAAAAGATTTCCAGGAAACGGTCCCCACCGGGAAGAACAACTGGTGGAAAGAAGCCACTGTTTATCAGGTGCGTGTTTCGTATCATCTCCCAAGGGAGAAAAAGGCCTCAAGACTTCTTCCAACGTCCCCCTAACGATGAAACACAACAACCAGGTATATCCCGCCTCGTTCTACGACTCAAACGGTGATGGATGGGGGGATATCCCTGGAGTTATTGCCAAAGTCCCATACCTCCATTCACTCGGGGTGGACGTGATCTGGCTTTCTCCAATGTACGATTCCCCCATGCACGACATGGGTTACGACATTCGCAACTACGAAAAGGTTTTGCCAGCGTATGGAACGGTGCAAGACGTTGAGAGTCTAGTAAATGCATGTCACGAACGAGGAATGAGGTTGATCCTTGATCTGGTGGTCAGCCATACGAGTGACGAGCATGAATGGTTCAAGGAGAGCAGGAGCAGTAAAGAAAATGAGAAGCGGGAGTGGTATATCTGGAGAAAAGCGAGATATGATGAGGCTGGCAACAGATTACCGCCATCGAATTATCGGAGTTATTTCGCTGGGAGTACTTGTATGTTCTTTGCCTGTCCACTTATGTTTCTTCAAAGTTCTTTTCTTCCCCAAGGCAAGATGTTTCGTTGTTTGACAATGAATGTGGATTTAGGGAAATGGGACACCGTGACGGAGGAGTACTACCTCCATCTGTATGCCGAGCAGATGCCGGATCTCAACTGGGAGAACGAGGCTACGCGCAAGGCCATCTACGATGGTGCAGTTCGTTTCTGGTTGGGTCGAGGGATTGACGGTTTCCGCGTTGATACGGTGAACAAATACAGCAAGCACCAAGATTTTCCCGACGCGCCAATCACGGACCCGGATAGTTACGTCCAGCCAGCGCCGCAAATGTGGTGCAATGGGCCGCGGATCCATGAGTTCATTAATGAGTTATACGATGTCATGGAGCCGTACGGAGACGTTATGACAGTGGGAGAGTTGGCGAGTACACCGGATGTCAAGGACGTATTGGCATATGTGAGTGCAAAGGAGCGGCAACTAAGCATGGTCTTCCATCTAGATGCCGGTGCTCTGGGAATGGGCCCGATCAAGTATGACTACCAACCTTGGAAACTTACAGAGATGAAGAGCATTTTTGGCAAGTGGCAGGGACTGATTGATGGTACTGATGGGTGGACGACGGTGTTTTGCGAGAACCACGACAACGGGCGGTCGGTGTCCCGGTACGGCTCCGACGAGCCAGAGTATCGAGAAGTTTCAGCGAAGATGCTTGCGTTGATGATGGTGAGTCTATCGGGAACACTGTTTCTGTATCAGGGCCAGGAGATTGGGATGATCAACGCTCCCCGTGACTGGCCCATTGAGGAGTTCAAGGACATTGAGACTCAGGGTTACTACCGTGAGGCAGCAGCGCAGTCGCCGGAGAAGCAGGAACGGATCATGAACGGGATTCGAATATTGGGGCGCGACCACTCGAGGCTGCCGATGCAGTGGGACGGAACAGAGAATGCAGGATTCACACGCGGGCGTCCATGGATGCGGGTGCACGATCAGTACAAGGAGATCAACGTGCAGAAACAGACAGAGAATCCGGCTGGAAGCGTGCTCTCATTCTGGAAGCGGGCACTGCAGCTGAGAAAGGAGCATCGAGAAGTGCTTATTCACGGACGATTCGAGGTGCTGGACTTTGCAAACGAAGCGGTGTTTTGTTTCACAAAGACAGGCGGAACCGAGCAGCGACGGGCGCTGGTGGTGTTGAATTTCAGCAAGGAGAGACAGCCAATGCCATCATTTGGCGCGATAGAAGGGATGCAGCTGCTGGTCAGTAACTATGGCGACGGCGAGGCTGTCGTTGGCGATAGTGATGGTGATAGCGATGGTGGTGCTGGTGCTGATGGTGATGTTCTTCGCCCATTCGAGGGCAGAATGTATGTTTGTTTACTAGCGGGTACAGGTTGAGGCGGGTGTGGAAACACGGAAACAGGGGCGGGGAGATGAAACGGGGCGTACCAACGCCCGCAGTACGGTACGGCCAGGGACAGCCGGTGCCAGGGAGGGCGGGCCGCGCGCCTGATTGGCCAGCAGTGCTCATTAAACCACACCGCCAAGCGGTAACAATGTAACAGCGGCGTATGCCGCCTTTCCCCTTCCAGCCGCAAGAGTGCTTTCCGTTTCCAACGCCCAAGACCTCACCTCATCTCCTCTTTTTCTTTCTTTCTCTTTCTCTCTCCCTCCTCCTCTCTTCTCTTCTTTTCTTCTTCTTCTTCTTCTTCTTCTTTCTCTTTTGCTTCATCATTTCTCACGCTCACTTCGTCAATAAGCGTGTGGTGTTTGTTCTTCGCAACTGGACATCCTGTTTTCTTTGTTTTCCCCCCAATCGAACCAAAATCAAATAACTACTCAGCCACTGGCACCCCTTTCTTCCCTGTCACCCTAGTCCCGCTACGATGACCACCTCCAGCCCGACCGAATTGATTTTGTCAGTGTGAACAGAAAAGGAAAGGATAGAAATAGAAAGAAGCAAAATCCTACCAAACAATTGGCCAAACCCCGAGACGCTCGTTTATATTTGTTCTTTTGAAATACTACTCCCTTCTGTGCCGTTGTGATCGGCCCGCCTTCGTTTCAGACCCACCGATATACAGAGCAATCCTGCATCCAGCTCGCTGATTGATGATACTGTGCGATCGAATTCTCCCGCTTGCCTCTCGCCCAACATGAACCTCGATCATGAACGTAAGTCTCGCGCCAAGATTGGCGTCCGAGCGCTTTTTTTTGTTTGTTTTTCAGTCACTGATCTTCTTTGTTTCTCTTCCAGTCCCACGCGCTGTCTCTTGGCGCCATCCGTTACGCCGCTGCGTTGTTGGTTGCCCAGACAAGCCGGACCCGTGCCCGGTCTGCCCTTCTGGCCAGGAATGTATCAGTCGACCTGCCACCTGCGATTCGTGCATGAAAAACATTTGCGTGCCTGCCTTGGAATCGGCTCCTCCCATCGTTTCGTCCGGCCCAAACGTTGGCGCCATCGCTGGCGGTGTTATTGGAGGAATCGCCATCCTGGTGGTGATTCTGGCTATTGGGTGGTACTGCTTTAAAAAGCGCAAAGCCGAGCAAGATGATGGCATGTGGAGCCCTGAGCTCGCCGAAAAACAGGAGGCATTCGCTGCGGAGCGACGCGACCGAATGTCCGCCGTCGGTTCCATCGCCTCCACTGTCCTAACCAGAGCATCAAATGTGATCCAGATTGCTTACATTCCCGGCGTCACAAACCGCTCCCCGCCCGATTCCCCTTCTATGATACCGCCGGTTCCTCCCATCCCTGCGGCTCAGGCCAACTACGATCAACACTACTTCATGCCCGGTGATATTCGGGACTCCGTGTGGTCAAGTACTTCCGATGACACCCGTAGGAGTATTGCTCCCAGTCTGGCTCGCAACAGCGTAGCCACTACCATTTACCGCAACAATGCCATCGTTAGCCCTATCCCCGCGCAACAAGCCCTCCGCGCTAAAGCTGCAATGATCAGTGTCAGATCTGGTTCCAGCACGCCCGTACTTTCCTCAAATCCTTCGCCGACCACTCCAACGCCTGCTGTGCCAGCGATTACCATCACACAGCTTAACAAAGCCAATGCTATCTCTACCAGGTTAGAACAATCGGAAAAGATGCCGATTAATTCGTCGATCGTCGCCCGAACAGCGGTTGCTCGGCCAATCAATGTCACGAAACCAAAATCCAAGAAGCCGACGGAGGATGGAAGAAAAACTGTGCCAACGACCCCCATTGATGATGACGCAAGCTCGCCTCAGGAAAGTGTACGACCTGGCCTTGTTGAACTCCCATCAAACGAGAGAGTTGAGCGCCGGGAGCCCAAACCAAAAGTTCGGGAGTCAGTCCATTCGACAACAGCTACCGTTATCGACGACTCACCCACAGAGAAACATGGCCCTTTTGCCGACTCCAATACAACCTTTAGGCCTTTAGCAACGTCATCTGCGATCCCTGAAGAGATTTCAAATCCTTCTCGGAGAAGTATTGATTCAAAAGGAGCATCGACACATCGGCATCGAAGTAGCCAATCCTCCAATCGAATCCTGGAGGGTCCACCACATCGGTCGAGCGATACGAGCAATCACACGAGGAAACCTAGTCCATTTTCCGATTCTAATGAGATTTGAAGTAATCTGACGCTCTTTTCCCACTTGTTTCCTTATACCCTCCCTATGTCACTTTAAGTGACAGTTCTCTCCCGGACGACTGCCGAGAGAAGCATGATGAAATTAAACCACGAACTCGGAAATCTTCTAAGGCGTCGTTTTTGGCACTGGCGTATGGCTTGTCATCTTTTTGGGGATGCATTTATTTGTATTTGTCGGGCTTTTGTGTCTTTATTACTTTTGGTTCAACACACCTGCATTTGGTGTATATCTCCTTTGATCTTTTTGCCCCTTTTCTCATACCTGAGGCTGCTTGTATGAGCCAGTGCAGGCAGTACAATACATATGTATGCAGTTTGCACAGAATATCACATCAACTCTAAAGAAAGTCCCTCTTGCACTGGCTTCCATTGCCTGTTGCAGATGCTCCTTGTTTCTTTTCCCAGTTATGCTGTGAAACTAAGCTTTATATCCTTCTTGTAATTACATTTTATGCGACACATCCCGATGCGAGCCCTACTTTGGTATGCACATGGCTACATTTGCTAAATGTGAAGAGCACCGAAATGACAACTCATGTGGTGCTAGACTTTCAACTGGAGTCTATTACCCACCGCCATAATTGACGCCAGGAGCATGATCACTAATCACCAGATTTTTGACAATGCCCAACCCTGGCAACCTTAAATACGAGGACACCATCAGGCAACAATTGTGTTGCCCAGCAGCCACCTGATATCGCGTTCCGTCCGCGTCGTCAGCTAAGAAGCGCTAAACTGCATCCGGTTATATTAGAAACGCGATTGACGTGTTGTCAAGCCAACTGCCCTCCTCTCGGAACCGAAGACAATAATGATGAAGAAGTGCGGAGTTATTCTCTTGTGATTGGATTGCATGACGAGAGGGCGAAAGGGGTTATGAGTCATTCAGCAATCTTTTTGCAGGCTTGCTGCGTGGGATTGGGAAATTCAGAAACGCTGCGGGTTTTGCGGTGGAGGTCGAGCTTCGTGTTGAAAGCCACCAAGGTCTGTCTAGCTTCTGACCCAAGATGAATTGAAAGCAAGCCTTTTCCCGACTTGCAGATGAGAAAGGTATAAAGCCTCCGTCCTTGCTCTTCGAATTTCATTTTCTCTTGTATCATCTTAACCATCCACGCTCCCTTCGAAGTCTCTCAACATTTTTATACCAGCTGAAAGCAACGCAAGAAGCAGAGCCTCTCTGAAAATGGCACCATCCTGGACTCCACCACCCAGCGGCTCTATCTGTTGGATCGAAATCCCTGTCACAGATGCCGAACGAGGTACCGCTCTCGACCAATGCCACTTGATCTCTGGCGTCCCTCTCTTGTATCCATGTCCCTACTAACTGAACACCATCAAGCCCAAAAGTTCTATTCCTCCGTTTTTGCCTGGACATTCACGCCGATGCCCCCAAAATCAGAAGCCCAGCTGGCCGCTGAGAAGGACACTCCTTGCAACAACACGGTTTCACTCTTCCGATTCCCAGACGAGAAACTCAGCCATGTGGGTGGCGGCCTGAGTCTCATCTCGGAGGAGACAATGCGGAAATATAAGCAGGGAGACGGGAGCGTGGGCTTTGGCGAACGGAAAGGTGGGAATCCAGGAACCACATTGTACTATATCGTAGAGGATCTGGATAAGAGTATGGATGTATGTCTTCTTCCATTTGGCCAATCTCTCCCCACCCGACGATGATGATGTTGAAAATGCTGATGAATTTCGTGTGAAGGCCATCGTCGCAAACGGTGGGAAGAAGCTGAGCGGTGAATTTCCGGAGGGAGAACATGGGAAGATCATGTATGCGGAAGACTCGGAGGGCAACAGGTTGGGCATCTACAAGGTCGTTGGAGCTGGGTGTTGAATTACCTTTAGGTCTTCTGGAGCATATACGCTCTTTAAGCTAAGGATGAACACTCCATGAAGCAGTGGGATAATCGTAATGTTGTCTATCCCTATTTCTGAGCAGTGATGTTGTCAAGTATTATTGAATTGAATTTTTTATTCTCGTACGTAAAGTTATATCTCATGAAATCATTGATATACAGCCCAAAGGATCAAGTAGCCACCCACCAAACACCGGTTCCAGCCAATTCGGCTGATATGCTGTCTTTTTATGCCGTCCTTTTCTTCCTTCCCTTCGCCGGCACCTCGCAAACGTTCTTCCACGCATCTTCAAAGACCGTCTTCCTCTTCCCAATCTGGCCTTCATAGAAATTCATCGCCCTGACCATTTCCATCGCACCAGTTCCCAACGACACACTCTTCCCCATTATAATACATTCCGACACACCCTCGACCAAATCGGTCCTGCCCGCACCACCAGCATCAAAAAGATGGTCAGCAGTCTTTTCAAAACTCGCCAGTTGCAGAACAGAATCGCGCATTTTTGCGAGTCCGAAGCGTGTAATTCCCAAAACCTCGCCCTTGTACGTCATCACGTCGGCGAGTAGTTGCATGTGACGCGGATCGATGCCCATTTCCTTCATGACATCGCTGATTTCGTCAATGATGGTGGTACGCGCGGCTTCAATGCCGAGTACATCCTTGGTTTCCATGATGTTGTTGGTTCGCGTACGAGTGCCCAAGATACCGTCGGTGGTCATGCACGCGCGGAGACCGTATCCTTCGACAAGTAAAGTGTTGGTGGTGTTGGTCTCATCTGTGCGGATAATCGCACGGGCGCATTGCGGATGGCCGAGCACTTGAATGGTAGGTAAAACGCGTTTGAGATGCTTGAGGCGGATGTAGGGATCTGAACCGGTCGCTGTTTGTTCGGTTTTGGAAAGAGAAGTTTTGGTAGCGGCCTGGTCGACAAAGATATGAATGTGTGATCCGAAGGAGCGGAATTTTAGATCGTCAGATTTAAAGCGTTTGTTCTTTTTTATCGCGTTAAGAATGTCGCGAAGAGTGAGTTCCAATTGCAGAGCTTGGATAGTGGAAAAGTCGATTTTGATATTAATGTATGCCACTGAGCCTGTCCAGGCTTCTTCAATGTAATATAGGATGTCTTTGATAAATGTCTTCTCGACGCGACCTTTGACAATCTGCGCAGCTCGCACATCCTCTTTGTTGACAAGGTCGCAGGTAATGATCGGTGTACTAATCGCCTTTGAAGCGTTGATGATTTCTTTAATACGGGGAACACCTTGCGTAATACTCATGCCAGCAACACCCGCAAAATGGAAAGTTTTCAACGTCATCTGCGTGCCAGGTTCACCAATAGACTGCGCACCAACTGCACCGACAGCGTGGCCAGGCTCGACTTGGGACTTCTTGTATTTTGTCAGACACGACGAAATAAATGCAGTTAGCGTCTTTGCGGATAGTTTGACGGCATGTGACAATGCCATCTGTCCCTCAATGGTATCTGTTTCTGTTCCAGTCGCAGAGTGAAGCCGATGAGCCTTAGCCTGGATGTAATCTTCAATTGACTGCAAGAAATCCCGGTTACTCTCAAGTTGATCGATAGCATGATCACTGCGGTCATTGTAATCAAGGATATTACCAAGTAAATCGAAACGGTCTAGTTTGTCGCGTTCAGGGGCAAGCATTTTGCGACAAAGGTCCATAATTTCCCACGGGAGTAAGCCTCGGTCGTCTTTGTTATATGTGGTCGCTTCTGAGTGTGTGAAGGTGCGCTCGAAATGTACTGGTTTCGCTTTGCCTTCCATGTCCACCGGATCAAGTTTATCGTCACCATATTGAAATTGGACGACGTTGGATGAAGAATTTCTTACAGTATCATCATAGCGACTTGATAAATCTTCAAGCGACTTCATGAGTCGACGAGACATGTACCCTGTCTCTGCGGTCTTGACCGCAGTGTCAATAAGACCTTCACGTCCGGAAATGGCGTGGAAAAAGAATTCAGACGGCGTAAGTCCGGAAAAGAAACTATTTCGAACAAACCCCTTGGCGGGGGGCTGACGAGCATACTTGGGAAAATGTGGCAAGGTTCGGTCTTGAAAGCCGTCCTGCACACGCTGTCCTCCAATAATTTGTTGGCCCACTAGGGCAATCATTTGAGCCACGTTGATAGTAGAACCCTTTGACCCAGATGTAGCCATGATGAGTGGAGAATTCCACTTGCTCAGCTCCGCGATACACTTTTCACCGGCCTGTTGACGGACCTTACTGAGAATACCGGATATCTGGCTCTCCATGTTTTGCTGTTCGTCGCCTCCGGCAGCCTTTTCAAGCTGGCCAGTCTTGAATAAGTGAATAATCTTGTCACATTGAGCATAAGCGTCTTCAACTAGCTGCTTTTTCGCATCACGTAGCGACTTGTCCGGGTAAACATCCGTAATACCAATGGAGAACCCCATGTTTGTGAACCACCGGGCAGAGAGCCTTGAAAGGCGATTCATAGCCTCTGCAGCTACCTGGGGCCCAAAATCACGGAGCATGACATAAAAAACAGAATCCTTTTTACCAGCCCCAACAGTCGATTTGTCCATGACACCACACATTACTTCAGAGTTTCGAATACACAGCCAGCCATCGTTGGGGTCGAGATCTCTTGGATAACCTTTGGGTGCTCTGAACTCTTTGCACGCAGCGTCAAGATTGACTAGGACTGGCGAGTCGTTATTCGGCCGCATCATGATGTTGAAAACCTGTTTCCCCGTCCATAACATTTGTGGTTTTAGCACTGCTGGCGGAGGAAGATCAAACTTGGTGCCCGGCCCTAGCATGTATCCACAAATTTGAGTGAAGGATTTTCGGTCGTAGAAATTATCTTTGCTACTTAGCATGTATGCGGCGGTGATAAAGTCTTGGATGGCGGCGATGATGGGCTCCCCGTTCTTCGGCGTGGCCAGATTGTTCTTGACCCCCATCAATTCCATTGCTTCGGCTCTAGCTTCTTCGGTCTGGGGGACATGCAAGTTCATCTCATCTCCGTCAAAATCGGCATTGTATGGATTGCAAACACACTCATTTAAACGAAACGTTCTATGTGGCCGGACTTTGACAAAATGGGAAAGGATACTGAGTTTGTGAAGCGAGGGCTGGCGGTTGAACAGCACGATGTCGCCATCTTCCAAATGCCGCTCAACGACGTCACCTTCTTCTAACTGATCTGCCATGAGTCTAAGGTTACCATACTTCAAAAAGACCTTGAAAGTTGTGCCTCGTTTGGACAGATAGTTTGCTCCAGGCCATGTCTTTGTGCCATTCCGAACTCGTTCCCGCAGCTTGTCCTTATTATATCTAGTCACCCTCTCAGGGTATGTCATATTCATCGCCACCAGCTGCGGTACTGCAACTTCGTCAATTTTCAGGTTTGGATCGGGGGAAATGACAGTTCTTCCGGAGAAGTCAACACGTTTTCCCGAAAGGTTGCCTCTGAATCTGCCCTGCTTTCCCTTCAGACGTTGGCAAATACCTCTGATTGGCTTTCCGAAATCTGCCTTTTGTAGACCAGGCACATCACTATTGATATAAACCGCGATTTGAAGTTGCATATAGTCCCAACATTCAATGATAGTTTGTACTGGCGCGCCCTTGTTGATAGCATTCTTCAAGTTTATATTGCTTTGCACGATGTCCCCGAGTTTTGCAGTAAGATCATCTTCTGTACTTGCACCCTCTTGTCCCACTGACGGACGGATCGACACCGGCGGAGCGGGAATATATTGCCAAAGAAACATTTCGGGCCGCACTTCTTTCGGGTTCAATCCGAGCAACTCGCAGTCTTCGTCAGAAATGCGACGAAACAGTTGCAACACTCGTAGAGGATTAAGATCATCCTGCACCTTTTTAAAATGCTTTTCGATGTCCGTATTCGACCGCTTAGCTTCTTCGAAGGATTGGTCGAACACGAGTTTGCTTGCGGGCGGTATTTTTTTAGCGGAAGTTGAAGCATTGAAAGCGCGGAATTTATCGTGCGTGATTTTTAGGGCGCTGGTTCCGGCTTTTTTTACAACGCCGTTGACCGCGGAGCAGATATAGCACGTCCTAGACTTCCGGCAGCGGTCGTTGATCCGCTTATTGATTTGCATGCGCCGTAGATTATCGATTCCTTGTCGCCTCATCTCTCTGAGAAATATGCGCCTCTCATTTTCAGGCAACAGGATGTGCGAGCAGTCCTATAGATTGCGACGAGGCTTAGCCAAAGACAGGTTACAAAAGCAAATACGGTGCGAACGGTTACCCACCTTGCAGATCTCCTGCAGTATACCAATGACTCGCTTGAAGTATCCTACATGAAAAGCCGGCAATACCAGTCGGACGTGACCAAAGTGACCGTTACACTCCTGCAGAGCACATCCACAGGTCTCGCAGCTACCTGTTTTGTTCGATATTCCCATACGACCGTCCAAGGGGCCATGGCGGGCAACAGCGCGGTTATTGTCAAGGTCGAAAAGTTTTCTATCTGAGACTTCAACGAGCGCCTGGCTAACGATATCCTGACTCGCTCTAAAGATTTCCAAGAATCTGTTAGCCGGGCCTGCGAAGGCAGCTGCAGGAAGGGCACTAAACGGGGACTTACAAGACGCCGAACTTGATTTCATTGATGACCTTTGGCACTGTATCGACAACCTGGGCCTTGCCCGGGTCTATTGGAAGACCCTCCACAGCTTGCATTGTTGCGCCGGGATCAGTAGGGGATCATGGTCGATTTGAATCTTAAACTGGAAGAGATTGGCTATCCTTGGGCAGAATAACGTGATTCGGCACCAGCTGAACGTTTTTTTTTTTCTTGATTGCGGGCGTCAACGATGAAGTGTGTCTTTTGGAGAGAAATGCCGGCGCAAATGTCACCCTTTTCTTTGGCACCCACGGCCACCGATCGCTTGAGCCCGGTCAATGGCGGGGTTGGCAACGAGGGTCCGTCTTTTTCTACAATCAAGAAGTGCGGGTGTATGTTGCAAAAAGAGGGAAAACTGAAAATGAAGGAAAATAGAAGTAAGATCAGTAAGCACCAAAAAAGATGTCTGAATAAGAAACAGTTTCGCTTTCGTCTTCCTGTCCCTCTTCGAGTCTTCTTTCTTCCTCCTCTTCCGTCTTTCTTTTTTTTTTTCCTTTTTCGAATGACTCCGATCTAGCTTAGCTAAGCAGTGAACGTCCAGTTACTAACGTTTTATTTTCAGGAGTCATATCATGTGACCCGCCTTAAAATAAAGCTTGTTTATCATGTTTGAAGTTGAATTTTGATATCGGAATTCATCAGTTGATTGACAAGGTTATAAATAAGAAGATAGAGAAAACAAAGAGACAAAAACATGAAAAGAAGCTCCATTATATCGTGTCGCCATCAGACCAGAATACCTTTATCCCAAACACCAGCCCGTATACCTTCCAGAACCCGTCCCAACCCCGCCGTATCATACTCCAAGCCTCTGTGAAGCTCAGTCGGCAAGCCGATAGCTGACCATCGTATCCACACGATGGCTGTTTGTGCTGAAACTCCTCAATTGGACTTTCTCCCCGTTTTTGATCTCCTTGGCATCGCTATCGCCCCATTCCAGGGGTACTTCAGAGTCGGCATCTGCGTATACAAGGACGTTGAACGTGCAATTGCCGTCGAGCATGGGGAGAAACGTTACCGACGCGGTGATTTGGCGGAAGATGGCTTGGATCTCCTCTTGAATTTGCTTCTCGGATTTCTCAACATGCGTTGACGAGTTCGTATCACTAAAGCAAAAAAAAAAAAAATGAGAGTGAGTTTTTAAAGTGCTGAAAAATACAACGCCAAAGGGAAGGGATTGTCGTACTTGGGTGAAGCGTTTTCATTATCCACTTGCTGCCGAGAGGATTTGCTCCGAGAATTTTTGCTGGAGATTTGAACCTGTCGATTTCCGTAGTCAGTAAAACCCATATTCTCACTCGCCATTTCATGGCCAACACAGGCCTCGAACATCAAATTGCCATCTTTCCACATGCTCCCCTGTCTCTTTGTCTGTAATGACCACGACGAGTTTCGATATCTTGCCGCCCAGCATCCATTTATTCAATTGTGACATGATCCTTTTAATGTAGGCCTTGACTTGGTCATCGGCCGACACTGAGACTGCCGGTCAGCGAAGCTGGCCAACAAGAAAATTGATGAGGCCCACCAAGCATATTCAGGCCATATTTCTTGACTCTGCAGGTTGAATTAGTTGCCGGACTCGACTGTGCATTTGGTGATCTTGTTGCTGCTTACGCGGTGAAATCATCTGCAGGGTACACCCCGCGTTGGAACCTTTATTCGAATTAACGTCACTGGCGCTGTATGATGGTTGGTGCGGACAATACCCACAGAATCGAGTGTATCGAGTATTCAAACTACTGGGTGTAAGATTCGATGGCTTTGAATTCACCCACTGCTGATGGAGTAACTCACGAATTCTCCGACGAGTTTCGCTGAGCCTAGATTGAGGAGTCCCTCCCAGTCAGCAAACCCAGAACGAAAGAGAGAGAGAGAGAGAGAGAGAGAGAGAGAGAACGCAGGATCAACAGGAACTGTACCTTTTAGCGAGAGCTTGTGCACCTTGTTTTTATCCTTCTGTGAGGCCATTCTTCCGTGTGAAATCTGATTCTGCACTGTAAGATCCTCTCAATGCGCCTAAAGCTCTGAAATTGCAGATGGGTCAATCAATTCGTCTGGAGAAAAGAATTCCGTTCAGAGTGTTATTATTTTTAGCCCCGTCGCTCCGGTGATAATCGGAGGAGATCGCACGTGACATCGCGGAAAATCTTCTTGTTCCCCCCAAAGAAAATTCTTTTCCCATATTGACAATACGGATCTTATAACTATTCTACTAGGGAATATGAAGCTGCCAAACTGAAATCCCACATCAGGACACGCTGTTGAGCTTCAATGCTGCTGCAACCCCGATGCGAAGATGTCTGCAATCGGTCAGATGGCTGACCACGGCTTTGGGGCGCCCGTCGCCTCGGCCTTCTCCTCTCCCCTTCCAGCCGTTCCCACGCAGTTGCCGCCCGTTTAGCAGCTGCGGGAGTAGGGCTGCTGCCTCTTCCGCCGCCTCCAAAAAGCCTCTCTCGGAGCTTGAGCAACGCATTGCCGCCATTCCAATTGACCGATTTCGCAATTTCTGCATCGTTGCCCACGTTGACCATGGCAAGAGTACGCTCTCGGATCGTCTCCTCGAAATAACGGGCACCATCGAACCGGGCTCCAACAAGCAGGTGCTGGACAAGCTTGACGTGGAGCGCGAGCGCGGGATCACGGTTAAAGCGCAAACCTGCACTATGCTTTACAACTACCAGGGCGAAGATTATCTGTTGCACCTTGTGGATACACCCGGCCACGTTGATTTTCGGGCGGAGGTTTCACGGAGTTATGCGAGCTGCGGGGGAGCGTTGCTGCTCGTAGATGCCAGCCAGGGTGTTCAAGCACAGACTGTTGCCAATTTCTACCTTGCCTTCGCACAAGGACTGGCGCTCGTGCCAGTCGTCAACAAGGTCGATCTTCCCTCTGCAGACCCGGAGCGAGCCTTGGAGCAGATGAAGAGCACGTTTGAATTGGACACGGACAAAGCCGTGCTTGTCTCTGCAAAAACAGGTTTGAATGTTGCACAACTTCTTCCGACAATCGTCGAACAAATCCCAGCGTGAGTTCCCCGGCAATTAAAATCTTTAATGTTTTAACCATATTTTAAATTAATCGAGGCGTATAGTCCGGTTGGCGATCATACCAAACCTCTTCGAGTCCTTCTTGTCGACTCCTGGTACGATACATACAAAGGAGTGATCCTTCTCATTCGCGTCTTTGATGGCGAACTGAAGGCCGGAGATCAAGTCGTATCCTTCGCGACGGGTAAAAAATACATTGTCGGTGAGGTAGGTATCATGTACCCGAATCAAACTCCTCAGGCCACCATACGAGCAGGGCAAGTGGGCTACGTATATTTCAATCCTGGCATGAAACAGAGTCAGGAGGCAAAGATCGGAGATACATTGACAAAAGTTGGTTCCGAAAAACTAGTCAAACCCCTCCCGGGCTTTGAGGAGCCGAAAGCAATGGTCTTTGTTGCCGCTTATCCCGTGAATTCGGACGATTTCCCTCACTTGGAAGAAAGCATCAGCCAGTTGCTTCTGAACGACCGAAGCATCACTGTCAAAAAGGAATCCTCCGAGGCCCTGGGCGCTGGTTTCCGACTAGGGTTCCTTGGGACGTTGCACTGCTCTGTATTTCAAGATCGACTCCAACAAGAACACGGCGCGGATATAATCATCACGCCGCCAAACGTCCCTTGTAAAATCCTCTGGAACAATGGAGAGGAGACCATCATCACCAGCCCCATTGATTTTCCAGACGACGACGCGACACGCATGAAAGTCGCAGAATTTCAAGAACCATATGTTCTCACCACTCTGACCTTCCCACATGAATACCTCGGAAAGATCATCGAGCTCTGCGAGGCCAACCGCGGCGAGCAATTGAGTCTCGAATTCTTCACTGCCACGCAGGTTATTCTCAAATACCAGCTCCCCCTCGCTCAGCTCGTCGATGATTTCTTCGGCAAACTCAAGGGATTAACCAAAGGCTATGCAAGCTTGGACTACGAAGAATCCGACTGGAGGAAGAGTAACATCGTCAGGCTAAAGCTCTTGGTGAACAAGGTCCCCGTCGACGCTGTATCACGCGTCGTCCATACCAGCCAGGTTTCGCGCCTCGGAAGACAGTGGGTGGCGAAATTCAAAGAGCATGTTGACCGGCAAATGTTCGAGGTCGTCATCCAGGCCGCCGTAGGCAACAAAATCGTGGCTAGAGAAAGTATCAAGCCGTTCCGGAAAGATGTGCTGGCGAAACTCCATGCCAGCGACGTTACTCGCCGGCGGAAATTGTTGGAGAAGCAGAAGGAAGGCAGGAAGAGGTTGCAAGCTGTTGGGAATGTGGTCATAGAGCATAAGGCATTCCAAGCCTTTTTGTCAAAGTAGTTTCATACTGCATTTCGTGACTATCTCTGTCGAATGTATTAGATTCTTGTCCGTTAGGAAGTATAGCGGAATAATGTCATTTTTCAACGGTGATACTATATGTAAATAAGTAGACTTGAGATTTAAACGGTTGGAAATGTATTAAACCTATCCGTAAAACCTTGATCAAAGTCCTGACATTTCAGGTTGGTACAGTAATGATAACAGATATAGGTACATAATTTAAAGCAGGACATGAGAGAATAAGCAGAGAATTTGGAGCGAACATTTAATAGGACAAAAACATAGTTGGGAGGCGAAATCAATCTCACCAACACTGGCCATTAGTCCATCCCTAGCGCCTGTTATGAAAAAGCAAGAGAAAAAATTACATGGCGGAAATGTCCCCGGATCCTGATAAAGTACAACTCCAAAGAAATCACAAAGTCCGTCTCTCCTGCGATGTTGCTGTCGTAAAACTAAAAGACAAATCCACCCTATCCGTCCCGTGTATATGATTGTATTGTAGAAAAAGACGCCGAATATGAGATAAATGCTGAGGGGTATCGAAATGCATCGAACGCGAAATATTGTAGATAGATCCAATGTAATTTGCAAAAGAACTCAGTCAAGAGGATCATGTCTAAAGGTGCATTCTGTTCCCTTCAGACATTTACCTTCCTTCCAGTAACGACAGGGAACTAAACCTGCTTTAGGCTGTAAGAAGGGTACGGTTAGCATTAAGTAGATAGGCACGACGACGACAACGGAAGGCAACTTACATGTTTCTTCACTTTCGAAGAATCACCATTTGCTCTGAAACGTTTATTATACCCGTAACTACTGTCATCTCCATCCTGCGTTTCACCGCCCTCACGGTAACGTTTTCGTTCCGGATTTTCGTATGGCGCTGAAGACTGCTGACCAAACCCAAATGACTGGGCCATCTGTTGTTGTTGTCCTTGCTGAGAAGATGGGTTTAATTGGGCTAAGATAGCGGCGAGATCAGGGCCTTGCGCGGTTTGGACTTGAGGAAAATTTGGAGGTTGTTGCATTTGTTTTTGCAGGGCCATCACGTTAAGCAACTTCTGCCAATCAAGGCCTTGTGTGTTGGATATAGATGCTGGTTGCGGTAATTGGCTGGTTTGCTGCTGAACAGGGCCTTGATTATCACGGAACTGACTGAAAACTTTTTCAAGGTCCGAAACATTGGATTGCGGCGTCTGTTGTTGCAGTGGTTGACTTTGAGGTGATTGATTGTGCTGTAGAACTTTGAGTAGGGTTGAGACATCCATTTGCCCAGAAGGCTGAATCTGTGACGTGGGAGGTGCCATGGCAGGCGTTAACGACACCGGCGCAGGCGGAGCTGGAGCTGGAGCCGAAGGTTGAGACGTAGCACTAGCGCCCGCAGTTTTTGCAACATGAGCAGCCATGGCAGCGAAATATTTAGCAGATCGGGCCTGCAGTAAAATAGGTTTAGCAATTTATACCAATACTTAGTGGACGAATATAACGTACCTGAACCTGGTCACCGGGCTGTCCAAAGTCATCTTCGGGCTCATACAATTCTTCTTCTTTCTCGGGAGGTGGTGGTTCTTTCGGAGAGACGGGAACATCATCAGGGGACGTATAGAAGACGCTCAAAGTATTGGCTTCTCTTTGCTCCTGGGCTTCCTTCGCGGGGCTTTTCGGGTGGGTTTCGCCACCAGTCTTAATAAAATTCCTCGCGCTGTCATCAGACTCGAGGGTAGTAAAGTCGATTTCTATTGTTATGTTAGTGTGAAGTGGGGAAACACTTGAAGTCTTTAGACAAACCTGAAGGGCAGTGATAAGCCAGCATATCTTCGTCCTCTTCGTCATCGATGTCGTCCAAATCACGGTGCATTTTAAGCGTCCGACCTTCCCCTGCGAGATCGCTGACATCACGCTTGGCATTATCATCTCGACCAATGTCTTCTTCCGGGTCATGAGTGAACAAGCGAACCTCCACAAGGCTATCATCTGGCTTCCATGAAACGCGCAGTTTACGTCTCGCCTCTTTTCTGAGCCTTTTAGCCTTTTCTTCCTCGGTCTCGGGTGGCCCCTCTTCGGATTGCTTCGTCAAAGGAGGTTCTTTAGGCTTGCTTAAATCAGCAAGAGTTTCTGCGAATGAGAATGCCGGTCTTGGTGGAGGACGCGGCGTTTCTTGTTCAATTCTACCCCCCATTAGCGAGACGTCTTAAAAATGAATGGTGAAAGGGGACATACTTCGCTTTATCTTTAGCGGCGGCAGCAGCAGCAGCCGCTCGGGCGGCATTGGATGTTCCAGGCTTCTTAGAAGCGGACATCAAACTACTAAAGAGGCTAGGAGTAGGCTTCGGGGTGACAATGTTGGCTTTGGGCTTTGGCTGAGGCATGATTTGTGGCGTAGGCTTATTTTCATTGCCAGCAGAAGCATTGCGCTGCGTAGTAGGTGCGTTGGCGGGTAGAATCCGGGAAAGAATCTTTACATTTGGAGGCGAGACCATTCGCTTTGGTGTTGGACCATTGCTATCCTCAGGCTCTCGGACTCGCTTCTTCGCAATGAGTTGTGGATGGTTCCGTATCGCGACATGTGGGTAAGGCACCTCGGCCGATTCTTTCTTGATATTAATGTGCGCGATGCTTCCTTTTGAAGCAGTTTTGGATGATTCGGATTTATTTTTTGTCGCCAGAGCTGCATTGTCGAGAATTATTTGAGACATTTTCTTTATAGTCTCACCACCTTTCTTGACAAAGCGGATTAGGATCTTATCATTCTTGGTCTTCTCTAGCATGGCTTGGTCCATTGTTATAAATTTGGTCATCAGCTAGGAAGGTGTTAGTTTAATACTTGCAACATCTGCATAGAGTATATGTACCTTGAGTATATTTGCCGTTAGTGGCCCATCACTATCGGCAGCAGTGTGACGGTCCAAAAGAAAAGAATAAAATGCGGAGACGATAATTGGATGTTCACCGAATCTATATATTGAGCAATAAGTATTTGGATCTTATCATACTCAAGAGGAATACCTGAGGAACCGAATGAAAAAAAAAAAATTTCAAAGACTATGCGAATGCAGTTCTTGGGGTTTATGAGGACCCAATGGATGAACCGGGATAACCTCAGGCAACAATCCACTAGGCATTATTCCCTCAATTCCACTTCTGGAATCAAGGGAGCCGGTAAGACTTAATTATTCGTAGCGAGATGTACTTGCATGGTGCTTCGTGAGCAATGGTCATATGAGCTCATTCAATACGCCATCCGCAAACTTCTCACAGGAGTTTTCCCGTGTTAGAAGCGACAGAGTTGCTTTCTTTAAATTGAAATGACATGACATGCTGGAAGTCCAGACATTGACATAGCTACAAAATAACCGTTCTCCATTATGTTCGAAGCTGCTATCGACAAACTGACGAAGCAGCCTGCCGCAAACGAGGAATAAAAGCCGCTGAACTTGTACGTACCTTCGGATATAAGACGGATGACCGTGCTGAAGCACTGTGTTGGTGATCGTATCCAAAAGCCGCCGCTGCATGATCACTTCTCTTTTAATTGATGGGATTTTATCCTCTAAGTTTTGATTCTCTGCCGCTTTGAGGGCTTCGCTTCGAGACTTCCATACGTCGCGCACACTTTTGATTAGGTCCGAGAATAGTACCATTGCGTTCCTTATTGCGGGAGCCGAAGGTTGTCGATTCCTCGGAAACCAGACAATTTTCATTGCATCGTATCTGATACCACCATCAAGATCGGTGGGTCTTACCGCGGGAAGAGGGGAAGGTTCCGGTGGTTCTTCCGGCTCGGACTCGGAGCTGGAGCTATAGTCGCTTTCATGCTTCACTGCATTGCCCTGATCCTTTTTTGTTGGAACTTTCGTCTTAGCCAAATTCTCTTTCTTCTTACGTGGCTGGATGGGTTTCTCGACCCGGGAAATTGCTGGGATTCCTGCGAAGTAGTTAGAGGGATATAGATGATTCAATTTGCGACGATACAGGAGTGTTTACCATTTTGAGTTAATTTGGTTTGAATGAAGTTAGCATTTTGAGATGGCAGGACAGTGGACTTGTTCAGCTCGCTAGTCGGAACTTGGACGCTTCTAAATTGACGGTTAGAATCATTCCACCTAATTGTGACTATGTCTGGGAAGCGACAAACTAACCTAGCATTACTGGGGCGCTCAAGGTCTGCCGGATTGACAACGAAAACATTTCTCTGAGCTTGCTCGGGTTGAAGTATGGAATAGTGGGCAGTGGTAAGGAATTGAGGGTCAATTGTGTTGTGATAGGGAGAAGGATGTGCTGCGTATGGAGAGGGAAATGCGACCGGCCTCGGCTAAAGCGAGAGTTAGCTTATTTGATCTAGTAAGCGGAAAAGGAAAGCTAGTCATATGTGCATTTTTACCTGAATGTTCGGCTGCGATGGCGGAGGTGCCGCATAAGCAGTGGGATGGGTTTCTAAAGCGTTTTCGGGGATATTCTGCAGCGTAGTCCTCTGCAAGTCCACGTGAGACTGTGGGTAGGAATTGTTGGCCGTCGGGAGAGGATTCTGGTAATACGTAGGAGTCTCGAAGGAGTAGGTTGGGTAGGCGGGGTTCGGCTGCGGGGTGTCGTAGGAAGGCGTGGAGGATTGCTGATGTGGCTGTTGGTAAGCGGTCATCCGGTACTGACTGGGAATATCGAAGTCTTGCTGCGGGTCCGGAACCACTGTATGCTGCAGCGAAGCCTGGTGCCAGCCATGCTGGGGATTGCCATAAAGGTCGGGGTTCTGGGGTTGCTGGGCCGGCGGATGAGATTCATGCTGCTGAAAGACGGGGTGGTCCCATCCAATCCCAAAGGGCTGGTCGTTTGGATGACTCGGTGGGTATATGGGATTGATGCCATTCCAGTAGTCGTTTGAGAAGGAGGATGTTCCGGGTTCTGTAGCGGACTGGTGGTTCGCATCCGTGGCGGCATCCATCGTCGCTCCTGCGGGTTTCTTTCCGTTTTTTTTGGGGTCGCTTTTTTAGTAGGATGCTCCACTGGGAAAGCTGGAGGTCACGTGCAAAGAGAGCTCTGCGGAGAATTGATTGGCCGTGACAGAAGAGGACAGAGCTAGCCTTATCAGGACTAGCGGATGTGGGGTGCAGGCGATTCCCACTTAGGCATGTGATCTCCCTAAAGCGCTGGTCGGTGTTTGGTGTGTTTGGCGTGTTTGACGTGTTTGACGTGTTTGGGTTTTTGAGTTTTTTTGCCCGAAAAAAAAAAAGCTTGGAAGTTGGCTGGGCCGGAAACCTTTTTTCAAAACCCCCCCCCGCCGGAACTCCAAGGGTGCGCTGAAAGGGAAAAAGAGCGCCAAAAACGTCCCCCTTGTCTCGGTGTGAGTGGACTTTTTGCAGTCGTCCGCCCTTTTTTTTAACAAGCAGCCAGCCACTCAGAATTTGAACACCACGCAGTTGTAGTAGTAGTAGTAGTATTGAAAGATTCTTTAAGAAAAAAAAAAAAGGACACACCCAAACGGCCTTCGGAGTGGTGTATTAATCCCATATGCTAAGAAAGGCTTCACTGGTCAGGGTCGTGGATCACCGCGAATAAGAATGCATGAGTCGATCTTCAAGCCTCGTGTGCTGCTTTTGTACTGCAAAATGTTACCCACCACTTCCCGAGTGCGTTTTCCTTAACAAGAAAATCCGCTCCGGGTGTTGTCCTGTCGACAGTTCACAGCTCAAGGACAAAATAACCAACTGGGTTGCTTAATTAAGGGGGGTGTGTGCCTCAGGGCTTCCCTCGCGAGAGGCACTCAGTAATACAAAGGTTTCTCTCTTTTTTAAAAAAAGAACGGCGTTAATCCAGCTGCTGCCTGTGGCAGACCAGCCTCCGTGAACGAGGCCCTTTCGCTTCACAGTTTCTCCTTAATTAATGGAGATTCTCCGACTTAACTGAGCCAAACGTTATTATCCTCCACCAGCACCACCACCGACTTGATCGAATCCGACTTCCAGGGCCCTGTTTTCTCTGCACGGGAGCGATGCGGTTGTTCTTACAGGGCGCTAGAGAGAGAGAGAGAGAGAGAGAGAGAAAATCAAGTCCAGAATTGAGGCATTGCAAAACAGTTAGTTTACGATAAAATGGGAAGAGACGAAACAAAAGAATGAGGAGGGCAAGAAGGAAGAAGTGTTGACAAGAAAATGAAGATTTCTAGCAGAGGTGTTGGTATTGCAACGGGACGAAAGGTGAAAAAGGTTGGAAGTGAGAGGTTGAAGTTGTGTGAGAGAGAGAGAGAGAGAGAGAGAAATGGACAGGAAGAGAGAGAGAGGGAGAAAGAGAAGGGAGGTTGGGTTGTGGTGGAAAAATAACGGGGAGTTCTGTCGCAGGTTCGTTTTTCGCTGCCTGTTTTATCCTCCCTTGTGCATGGCGGTGATTATTAATGATACGAAAATTACAACTAGTATTATTGTTTGCATGCACGTGATATCAAGTTGGAATGATTATGTCAGCTCTCTTGAGGCAAGTTTGGCCTGAATGCGGGTAAGTTGAAGCATCAATGATCACCATAAAGCTAGGTTGGGATCAGTTAAAGTACTCTTGTCAACTCACCCTCACTCACTAGGACGATTTATTAAGACGGATAGAACGTCGCAAGGGGATGATGCTGGAGCATTAACAATGCAATTCGATTGCCTTGCAAACCTAACTCACTTGTCAACTCCAGCTCCCTAGCTAAAACCTCTTCGATTGACCACATAACCTGTGTTGCCTGCCCCTTCGCAAATATGGCCGCCAGCCCTTTTTCCTTACGACAGCGACAGATCGGTGCGTTTTTCTTTTTTTCCTGTCTTGGAACAGTCGCAGTGTCCAAACTGTTTAGAATATCCTGAGGCCAGGCTGACCCGGTTATAGCTGCAATTGAAAGAATCCTGAACTTGAACCATGCCCCTACCCCGACAACAGAATTCGGAACTGAGACGTCTACAACAAACAGAGCCATTACGCACACGGCTCCGCTGCTGAACGAGGATGGCGACCCGATATGGAAAATCCTTGTCTTCGACAACCTGGGTAGAGATGTCATCAGCAGTGTCTTGCGGGTGAATGATCTTCGGAGCTGGGGAGTGACCATCCATCTGTTCGTCTCACTATGCCTCGATCCGGAGCTGTTCAAATCCATGTGCTGATTGTCTTGAAATAGCAATATCAATTCTCGCCGCTATCCTATTCCCGATGTTCCCGTGATCTATCTTGTCCAACCTACAGCCGAAAATATTCAGATGATCACAACCGACCTTTCCAGGGGACTGTACGCACCCGCCTACGTAAACTTCCTTTCGGCTGTTCCAAGACCAATCCTCGAGGATTTGGCCTCGCAGATCGCCACGACAGGGACATCGGATAAAGTAGCGCAAGTTTATGACCAGTATTTGAATTTTATAGTAGCTGAGCCGGAGCTTTTCAGCCTGGGAATGGGCAAAGATACGTATTGGAAAATAAACAGCGCACAAACAAAGGACGAGGATCTGGATGCGTTGGTTGACAGAATTGCCAGCGGCTTGTTTAGTGTCAGCGTCACAATGGGTAAGCCTGGGGGCCATTAACAAGGATCGGATGTCTTTTACTCACTGACATGCGGATAGGATCCATTCCGATCATCAGATGTCCAAAGGGCGCAGCGGCGGAACTCATTGCCACGAAGCTTGATCGCAAGCTGCGAGACCATATCTTGAATTCCAAGGACAATCTTTTCACAAGCGGGAACCAAAGAGGTCTAGACGTGCCGTCCGCCAGACCGGTGCTTGTTATAGTGGATCGTAATGTCGATTTGGTCCCCATGCTCTCCCATTCTTGGACATACCATTCACTCGTCCACGATGTCTTGACGATGCACCTAAACCGAATAACGATTGAAGCTCCCGTTGACGATTCTAATCCCGCCAAGGGTGCCACGAAGCGCTCTTACGACCTCGCCGCCAACGATTTCTTCTGGGCCCGTAACGCCGGTGTACCATTCCCACAAGTTGCTGAAGATATTGATGCGGAACTTACCAGGTACAAAGAGGATGCAAACGACATTACCAAGAAAACAGGGGCTACTTCAATTGAAGATCTTCAAAACGACACAGCTTCCTCTGCCCAGCACCTTAAGGCTGCCATCACTTTACTACCCGAATTGCGCGAACGCAAGGCGGTGCTTGATATGCACATGAATATCGCAACCGCCTTATTAAAGGGCATCAAAGACCGCCAGCTGGATAATTTTTTTCAATTAGAAGAGAATATCGGTAAACAAAACAAACAGCAGATGCTAGAGATCGTTGCCGATCCCAATCGTGGGAACGATCCTCTGGATAAACTTCGTCTCTTCTTGATATGGTTCCTTAGCATAGAATCCGACGTCTCACGGGCCGAACTAACCCGGTTCGAAGAGGCATTAGTCCAAGCTGGATGTAAAGATATCAGTTCCCTCGCATACGTCAAACGCGTCCGAGAAATTACGCGTATGACAATGATGACCACCTCTGCCGCCACTCCTCAGCCACCTTCGTCCGATCTTTTCCGCGGTTTCTCATCCCTTTCCAACCGCTTAACAGACCGTATCGCGTCTGGCGCGCTCGGCGCAAACTTTGACTCTCTAATATCCGGAGTCAAGAACTTTTTACCTGTAAACAAAGACCTCACGCTAACTAAAATCACCGAATCGATCATGGATCCGTCGTCGGCATCAAGCTCTGCCATAGCGAAGACGGAAAATTACCTGTACTTCGACCCCCGGAGTGCCAATGCCCGCGGCGCCATGCCTCCAGCGGCTTCGTTACGCAACACTGCACAGGCCGGGTTCTCCGGCTCCTTGGGATCATCAGGCCCCGGAGCCAGTGCCACGTTTGGCCAGCGACGACAAGGGTTCAACGAAGCAATTATATTTACAGTAGGTGGTGGGAGTATGGAGGAATACGGAAACTTACAAGATTGGGTTAGACGGACCGGCGGTGCAGCCGGTGGGGGACAGACATCCAGCGGCGGTGGTGCAGGCGTCGGTGGCAGTGGCGCTCCGCAACGGAGGGTTGTCTATGGTAGCACAGAGCTTTTGAATGCAGGTGATTTCCTAATGGAGGCATTAGAACCATTGGGGAGGGAGAGTTGATTCCCTTTCCCTTTTATTAGCAAGCAATTGTTAATCGAATTTTCCAACTATCTTAATTTAAGCCTGACAACTTGTGATGTTCTTTCCTACCTGATTTGCTACGAAAGTATGCTTCCCGCACTGAGCAGTCAGGCATTAACAAGGGGAATTTCAAATATATGGCGCTTAGAATAAAGCTCATAGGGATCATTGATCGTGTGGAGAGAATATGTAGTGTCAATATACCAACTATGCTTCATATACCGAATTGTTCTTCTGCATCCTGTGTGAACATTCTGAATGAAATGACTCCTTCTCCACGCCGCGTGGCATATCCTCTTGACCTAACCTTAGATCCACAAACCATCATCGAGGTAGTTATATCAGACATAAAATCAGCCATGCATGCTTCCCCGGAATAACGAGCAACTCCTTGTCACTTGACTCCTCAAATTCCGCTTTAAACACAAAGCAGAACCAAATTTTTTTTTTTAAAAAAAACGCCTGAGACTGAGATTGTCCCCCTGCTGCAATAGGGTATCGTAGGACAAGCAAGCCAAAAAAAAAAAAAAAAAAAAGAATAAATATCACAAAATTGTAAGCCCGCAACTCATTGGGGGGGGCCCGTGTCTTGACGAATCTTCATGTCTCTTTCGAGGAGCGGAACGATGCGACATAGGTCCACGAGCGCCGAACACATCCAGCTCCCAATCACCACCAGCCTTAACTCCTAGTGCCCAACCCCGGAGGGGAAGTTGGGTCATGCCTTCCACCTGAACCGGCCAAGGGGGCATCCATTTGTAGCCTCGACGCTCCACCGTTCGCAGAACCTGCAGGAGCATGCTGACAGTGCGGGCAGGGGTATACGTGAAACCCGTACCCCTTGCAGGCAGTGCATGGTTCGCTCCTAACTCTTCAAAAAGCGGAAGCTCTGGTCAGTTCACGCTGGAAAAGTTGACCTCATAAACATAAAAAACCAAGGGTATTTCATATATTTACCTGGGCGGGTTGCCGGCGCAGGTACGACATGTCACGACCGTTGTACCGTTCGTACAGATCCTCCTGTGGGCCTCCAACGAAAAGGATGAGGCAGAGTTACTTTGGGACATTGTGAATTATTTCAATAGTGGGTGCCTAAAAGACGCAGAACAGAAATATTCTTCTAAATATCCTTGCGACGGAGCAATCACGGCGAAGCTCTTGCGTTGGTATAAACAAGGAGGCGGAGAGTGTTTGATCACTGGAAGTTTGAGTAGGAAGCAAAAGTGTTTGCAACTTGGTCTAAACCTGGAAGCGAAAAAAAAAGACGGGGGAAAGACAACGCATTTATATGGATCAAATTCCATGATATCCAGAAGACAACCCGACCTAAACAATTAGCCCAGAGCAAAGGCAGCTCACAAAGATTGAGATTGGCAGCAAAGAACGTTCCGACTTCCAAGCTGAGGAAATGTCGTGCGACTTCCAATTCAAGATAGAGCAGAGCTGCGACTCTCGGCGAAGGCATCCCGTTGTTGAAAAGCTATAGGGCCAGGAAATATAGAGATGAAACAAGTACTCTGGGGATCCCGCCCAGGCGTGACTGACCTGCCACACACATCCCATATTATCTACGGCGTACTCTTGCCGATTACGCGAACCCAAAAAGCAAAAGCGGTCAGCGGGGCCTTGGGCAAAGTACAGCCTGCGCCAGTAGTTAAATGTCGATAGGAACAAAGGAGTTGAGATTGGACAACAAGATATCAAAGTTGTTCAATAAGCGAGGTGACAGGTTTAAGATCAGCCATGTTCTCGCGGACCCTGGTGACACGAGCCAGCCATCGGCATCCTCACGGAGTGAAAGATGGGATGGCACGTGGGCATATGGAATGACGACGTGTGGGCGCCAATATATCCTCGCGTTCTTAAGTGAAAGAATAAGGAACAAAAAACAAAACATTTGCAGACAATCTGCGCGGCCCGGTACCGAAACAGGGCCAATCCGAGTTCCACATTCCGTGGGGAGTACAGCTCGGTAAATACGAAGGAGCAATTTGCACCGGCACCCAGTTCCAAGTCGTCGACTTGATGCCAACCCAGTGGGAGCCAGTCGGCGGCCAAGATGCTGCTATTCGGTAATACGATCAGCCTTGGGCTAATTCTCACCGCCAGAACCACCGGGAGTTATTCTCCCCTGTACAACGTAAACCCGATAATAGAAATCGCAATGCCACAACTGGGCTGATCTTGCAGCAGCACTTGAAGGAGCAAATCAGAGTTGTGGCCAGCACAGTTATCAATCAATATTCCTTTTTCGGGGTTCAACAATGGGATGAAAAAAAAAAAAATTTCCAGAAAAGCACACCCGCAGGTTTCAAGACTCGAGCCAAGGTAAGATTTGGTGTGATAGCAGCTTGAAAACTGAATAACATAATGATATTGGCCGTTACCGAGTGAGTAAGATCAACAGGGAAACCACATAGTGATCCTGAAAAGTCCACGTTCCCGATCTCGTTTCCACATCCGAAAGGTTTGTAAGGAACGGTATATCCTATAAAGAACAGACAGTCATCAGAGATTATCAAGGGACGCTCATGTGATGGGGCTATGGACAACGGGATTCTGGCGGCCCTGTATACCTTTATTATTTTCTTTTCCGGTTGCCATTGACATTGCCATTTGGAAACGTCGCGACCCCGGAGAAGGGAGAGAGAGAGAGAGGCAGAGAGGAACAGATGCCCTCGACGAGGCCAATAAGAAGGAGGCTTTGATTACCCAAAAGCAGTTTCATGCAGCAGGTTATCAGATCGGGCACTATGCACCCTTTGCTTTTTGTTCGAAAATGGGGTTCGACCACCCTCTAACGACGTGTAGAAGAAAGAAACCGAGAAGAAGATGTGAAACCTGCGCTGGGGAAATTAGGGCCATGCATACTCCGTATACGGCCGTCAAAAAGCCAACCAACCAGGCGAACAGAAACAAGATAGTGAGACGTTCGCAGATCTGTTCAAAGACCGCTCAAGCCGCCACAAGAGCAGCCCTTCAAAGGCCGGTCATGCTGTGATTGGGCCCTGGAAACAACGGCCGTGCGTACGTTCTCAATTGCCTTGGGTTGGCCCAGACAAAGGGGGCAGAATGGAGTTGGCCAGCAGCTTAACGTTCGGCTGCGTGTGGAGAGATGGATGCACGACCAACAGCATGTACATACAGTACACGGTCATCTGTAGCTAAGTAGTTAGTTTGGGATACGAAGAAGATGATGGCATTTTTCCCTGTGTGGAGAGATGATGGATGAGATTTTTTCTTTTCTCTTTCTTCTTCTTCTTCTTCCTCACAAAAGGGGCAAAAAGGTTTGGTTGGAGGTCCTGGATGACTCAGCATCTCCCTTTTTTTATAGACTTTCTCTCTCATCTCTTTCGCTCTCTCTCTCTGGGGGGCATCAAGAAGGGTGGTGCATCTTCCTCGCTTATGGACCAAAAAAAACGGCCTTTCATTGTGTGCCAAATGTCCTGAACTACTCCGCATACAAGGCTACATCGAGTTTCTCCCTCCTTTACACCGGCCCGGCCAACTGTGGCTCAACGGCTTTTCTTCGTGCAGCATGCCTGACGGACGAGTCCGTTGACCGTGGCTTGGAGTGAACCTCATGTGTGTTGCCAGCAGGTGGGATAACAGGGACGCACATTCTTCTCGGCTTCTCTCCTCGAAGATGATATGCAGAGAAACATCAAAGCCACGAGAGCAATGCTGTCCTACTCTCCTCATTCGGATTGCTGCATTCTCCCCTCTCATTCCCTATTGTTTCATTATCTGGCCAAAATATATCTGTCGAAATCTTGAGTACGAAGATTGTTGGAACGAATTACACACGGTGAAAATCATGGACATCTTATAGGCCTATGTGTGTGTGTAGTCGCGGTACTGTATCGGTCAACCCCCCCAACGGCCAGACGCCCTTTGGCAAGGGGAACAACTCGGGGGAACACAGCACCACTGATGGCGGGATCGACTGTCCATGGATTGGCGCGAATGTACTTGTGCCCGTCAAAAAAGGAGCGGGGCTTGGAAAGGTAAATAATCAACCCACCTGAACGGAGAGAGAGAAAGAAAACGAAGAGGAAAAGGACCGACTAGATGGTCGACTTCATGAAACCTCAATGTCTTCGAAGTGGTCGTTTATCTACCGAGATATCACCGAACTCTTCCTCCTGCTGGAACTCGACTACACTGCGTGTCTTGCGCCGCGGCAAGAAGATTACACATTAGTCGACGTGGTGCTCAGGCGTCATAGGGTAAGTAACAGTTAACGCCGATCTCTTTGCAACAATATTCTGGCCCTCGAAACACCTCAAGCTTCAATACCGGCTCACAGCATCCGGGAGAAGCCGAATTACACGTGGGCTTAGTTGTCGCTATCTCAACATCATTGACGCCGATGCCGCGATCGCGACACACCGGTCAGCAAAAAGAACAAACACCGAAAATATTTCTCCCACATCCATTGGTTCGGACTTGATGGAAAGCGCCGACCCTGCTTGAACAAAGGCATTCTATTGATCGCCTGGCTGCGGATGTCAGGAGAATTGGATCCATGCAGGGTGCCTGACAATGGCCCTGTGCAACCCAAACGTAAGCTCATCCCACATCCTTCTCTGGTTGACAGAACACCACAAGCCGTTTATCAACACCAGCCTCCAGAAAGACGGCGTTCGCGGAGATCACTCCCCGGCTTCATCTCAGGTCACATTTCTACCCTTGGCATTGCTGTGCATAGCTTTTTTTTCCCCGGAAAACTGGTCGTTTGTTAGTCATGCGGTCTTTCACTGCAGTCGAACAGTGTGATTATTGGTGCTTTGGTCATCTTGTGAAGATTCAATGCTTCTCCACCCCCTGATATCTGCTCCTATGACCGTATACGAATGTTGTGTTTACGAAAGTCACTTGCAATGCAAGACTTCTCCAAGACTAAAAGGGAGGAGAATAACAAGCATGTCTGGGGCACTTTTACAGTAAAGCATCACCAAGTAGGTTTCCCTTGCTGGTGAATTTCCCTAGGCAAGTGCCTTAGAAGAAAATATCAATTTTCCTTTTAAAAAATGGGGAGGGCCCCATGATTTCATCTTGTACGGCGGGTATTTTAACAGGCCGACTGGGTACTACAATATAATGAAAAAGATTTCAAATGATTAAAAGAAAGGAATAAAGTGCATACGAGTGTTTTGTCGACAGATCACTTGGCTGATATCACATGTCTGGAGGTTTTGATTTCGAAAGCTTGTGCAAACACAAGGCAAGGCTGCGAGTACTTGGAAACCTCCCCTCGCTTTGGTATTGGCTAGGAAACAACCTCTATGCTGCCATTAATCAAACACGTTGAGCGCTGTGTCTCTGATGTCACTCTTGGTTTGATAGGGGTCATCACAAAGCTGGCCACATATAACTACGTAACTAATTAATTGCTGGATCAAAGTTTCAACCTGACCGTAACGACAGCAAGAAATTCAAGAAGCGATTGTAATATTCCATACACCTAATGAATGCGATAACTAGAACTAAACATACGCCATCCTTTGTAAACACGAGATTACCATTTGCCATCAATGGAGGAAAAACGAAGCTTTGCATGAAGCATTAGAAACATAATACCGAGGGATAAATCAGCGAAGCGATGCAAATGTTGAGAAACGAACTAGCGCTGCCTGAATATTTTGAAGATTAACCGATAGCAGATCAGTTGTCCAGAAATAACTTAGGCTTTCAACTAAAGAAGTCTGGAGGTAGAGAAGCCAGGGTCACGATGGCCCCCACGCCTCCTACAACTGCGCCTGCTACAGCCGTTGCCGCGTATCGAGCAAGGCTTCGCATTCGCGGAGGCCGCTCGCTGGCAATCTCTGCGCGTTTTCTAGGCTGATCAGGGTTAGCATCCTCCAGTCGGCTTGTTTCCAAAGAATCTCTCTCGTCAAATTGCGAATCAAATTGTGCTGTTTTAGAAATGAACTCTCTAGGTTGTGCGTCAGGCAATGATGCACTGCTGCGGCTTGCACCGATTTCTTGGCTCGTTGAAATATCCGCTTCATCAAATTTTCTTTTCAAAGACCTTGCTGGCTTTTCCCCAGCGATTCGATTCTGGACACTTTCCAACTCAGTGGCAGATATGCCTGGTTCGACACTGTTTCTGAAATCATAACCTTGGGTAGGCTCTTTATATCGAATGTCTGACGTATCCCAGGACGGGTTACCATAAGTTTCATCCCGTGGCCGTAGAAGCGATGAGGGCTTGCCACTGAGCTCTAAATCAGATTGGCATTCGAATCTAGATAAACAAGGGTCTTGCAAATAATCTATATCCATGTATTCGGGTCGGAGAAAATCTTTGCGGCTGGCAAGTGAAATATCCGAAGGACCCTGAGCCGAGAGACTCCCTGCAAACGGACCATCGGTGTAAGGAGGTCTAGGTACGTCGAGGCGCTGGGGTACTGTAGGCCAGTGAGACCAGCCGTTCATACCGGAGTCCGCTGTTCTGAGGGGGTTTGTATGGCCACAGTCCGTTGTTATTGCTTTTATCGACATTGCACGAGCGTCTCTGTCTGTCGGGTTTTGCGCAGATGTATAAGGTACAAGGCGAGGTTGTTTGGGCCATGTCGGATATTGACTTGAGGGTGGATAAATAGTTAAGCGGTCATTTTCTTTTTCTGCGGGCTTGGCCATTGGCTGGACTTGAGTGGGCACAACAGTCGGCTGGTCTTCGCGTTGCATCGATTCAGGGGTAGACGGTAGAACAATCTCACTTAGGCCCAGGCGGTTAATAAGATTGGGATTCTGGGGTGCGGCACCGCCATCTGTATTAACATGTGGTTCAACAGCAGGTTCTTCATCCCAGTTGTGTTCTGAAGAATAGGTGGATTCGGCATCAGAATTATCTACCGCGTCAGACATCAGTTCATCCACCACAGCGGCAGCGGCAGCGCCATTATTTTCCGAAGCATCCTCTGCGATTGCATAATGGCCTTTCGTGATAGCGTTAGCATCTTCGGCCGAATTCCTTTGGACAAGCAACTGGGGGCTATCTCTATTTAATCTTGCGGACGTAACCGAAGACTTCTCAGTTGTAGGGTTGGTTAACAAGTGACGGGCGAGCGGCACATCATCCTCATCAGATGAGGGAGGCGACGGAACACTGAAGGCTGAACCAGAGCGAGTATATTGGTGGTTTCCTGGGTCTGGATCGCACGCAGGTTCCGCTTCAACACGGGCATTGCTGTCTTCTGGTTCGTAGTCGTCGTCCGGAACGACAAATATATTTGTTGGCCGAGTAGAGGCGTTGTTTTTGTTTTGGAACGTATTGTTTCTACAACAACAGGATCAGCACAAGGTCGAGCCGTGGGTGGACTTTTGTTCAACGCACGATTCCATATTTCCTCCATCCCATTTCAGCCCAACGCGGACCCGGAGGGGATCGAACGACTCTATAGCCAAATGAATTAGTATCAAATCAATATTACGGTTGATGGTGTGCAACCACATGTACCTCTGCCTCGAGTAACTTGAGCTCCAAACGTGATTATGTCGCCATCCTTCAGAGTAACCTTTTTCCCACTCATAAGCTTATGGCCGTTCAACCATGTCCCATGCATTGACTTTGTGTCCATCAAATACGTTCCCTGGAGAGGCAGAAAGGATTAGCAACGTGACTTGAATGAGAGGGATGGGGAAGGTGAAGTGATATGGTAACTAC
Source organism: Amauroascus niger (assembly GCA_001430945.1). Taxonomy (NCBI): domain Eukaryota; kingdom Fungi; phylum Ascomycota; class Eurotiomycetes; order Onygenales; family Onygenaceae; genus Amauroascus; species Amauroascus niger. Next base: position 129,281 of record LJPK01000628.1, read on the forward strand.
CTCATGCTTTGAGATGACAGTGAATTCTGCATGGTTGCGGGAGAGGACAGGATTGTCGAACCATAGGTTTCTAGCGTCAGAAATGAGGTTCTTTTCTACGACCTTGGAGGAGCGGCCGAGAACAATCCGATGTCTCTCGTCGTTCAAGACGACGACTCGATTAAAAGCGGGTCTAATGCCATCCAAGCACTGGACCATCAAGGTTACTGCCAGTTGAAACAGCTGCATCAGCGTATGAACACATTCAGGCACTCGAGACAATATGGAGACGAGAAACAGACTAAGAGGGATCAAAGAGGTGACTATGAAAGGGATGAGTCGTACATTGTTTCTTAGTCCCCATGGCTGGTTCTCCTAGTCATCTATCTAGATGTGGGAGAAACCAATGTGTTCTTGTCTCCGATAGTTAACGCTTAGCCAGAGGAGATTAATACTATGAAGAAGTAAAAGTGCAGATGTGAGAGGGAGAGAGAGAGGGAGAGGGAGATGGAAGAGAGTTAAGTGAGTTGAAGCTGAGAGGGTGGAGAGAGAAAGGAGGAAGTGATAAGATGGAGAGAGGGAGGTTGAAGAGGTTGAGGAGTGTCGTTGGAAGGAGGTGGGGTAGTTAACTAGGTAGTTAGCTAACTGGCTGGCTCTCCAGTACATCCGTTGCGAGAGTTAAATAGTTACCCAAAGCGGAGTTAAGTTAGTTACAGCTGCCTAAAACAGAGAAGCTCACTTGGTTTTGTGTTTCCGGGTTTTCCTTATAAAACAATCCCCCTTCTTGCCGTTTCTCTTACCCCCCCTCCTTCCCTTCCTCCTCCTCCCCCTTCTTCATTTCCTCTCCCTCTCGGCGAGAGCCTTAAAACTACCTGCTTGGCCCTTTTTACATCATCTCGACCGCCTTTTTGCCCCTAGAAGGACTGAATCTACAACCCGGAACTGGCCGGCTCGGTAGATTGCTGAGGCTCCCGGTTGGAGGCAGACCCGTTAATGATTCAGCGATGAATGGGGGAGGACAACACCATGGGTCCACGGAGAAGGCCAGGCAGCAAGCATCATGCATTTGCGCCTAAAGCCGACCGAAGACTCGCCGTCTAGCCATGGATTGAAATGGATGTACTGGTGTAGGTTATTGTAGTTATGTACCGGGGGGCATTGCGGCGAGACCAGGCCATTATTTTGAAGCAACCATTGCTGGTTGACTTTGTTCTCTCCCCCGCATCCAAACAAACGATCCATGACATCAGGCAGCCTCTTATCGCCAGGCGGAAGCCTTATCTGCGAGTTAGGGTGCCCCAGTCTTAACGCCGCTAGTTTAACTAGTTAAGCCCTCACGTGTCCCTCCAGCAAGGTTCCTCCTCCTCTGTGATCCCCTTAACCCTCGGATATGAAATGAACAACCATCAATTGTCATCGTCAGCGATCTCCCCTCCGCACACTAATTGGTTGGCTTATTGATCTAGGTCGACCGGGCGTCAACCTTTTCGCTCCCACGGATTCCTCCTACGCGACCTGGCCTGGCACGGTTCAGTTTGACAAGCGCGATTGCACCCTCCAGCGTGGTGATCTCGTGGATAGAGTAGAAATTCGGCAAGTGGACGCTGAGGTTCTCGGCTCGCTCGCGGAGATACCTTTTGAATTCGTGCTGGTTATAATGCACGCGATCCCCGTGGATCCAGCATGGACAAGAGTAAGGGGTGGCAGATATCTCAACAGCATACCCTAGCCACAGGAATTCGATGTAGCAGCAATATCAAGACGAAATAGATACCGTACACCTACAACATGCCTTCGTCTCCAGACCGAATGACCAAACAGCAACAACTCCCTTTCCCGCTAGCTCGTTAGCACAAATAGAACGACCCTCCTTTTTCCGAAATCATCCATAGCCACTTGATGATTAATCCGGACTCCGGGGCAGTGTTTATCCGATTCGTCCTCACAAACACCAATGACATCATCGTGGAAAGCAGGTAAAACTACTCGATATCTACGGCTTGCGCTTCTCCATTTCAAAAATCATATATCACATATCCAGGCCTGTTTCCAGTCGTTCTCTCTATTGATAGTGATATTTTGTAAGAGGCCTTGGAGCAGTAAGATAGCTACCTTGCGTCTTCAGTCTATTTTACAAGCCGTGTGGTGTCGAGCTTCCGCTCCCTCTAATCGGGAAACGCGACAAATAGAATGTTTGGATCTGTGAGTTCAAAAATGTCGCGAGACTTAGAGCAGGAAGCTCGTGAACTCGAGAATATGTTTACAATAAACACGACCAAGCTGAAAGAGATTACGGAGCATTTCGTCAAGGAGCTCACAAAGGGTACTCGCGCGCCGATACTATTCAACCAAGAAATGGATTAAAAAGGCTGATTATTGCGTAGGTCTGAGCATCGGTGGAGGTAATATAGTGGGTGTTACTGCTTGCATAATTCAATCTTGAATGTGTTCTATATTGTGAACCATTATTGACTCTGTACATTGTAGCCAATGAACCCGACATGGCTGACCGTCCGTCCCACTGGCTCTGAGCAAGGGACATATCTCACCCTAGACATGGGCGGAACCAATGTCCGCGTATGCGAAGTGACATTGAAACCAAACGGTCAAGTGGACACAAAGCAAAAAAAGTTCTCGATGCCCCAACAAATAAAATCCGCCACAGCGGAGGAGCTGTGGGACTATCTTGCAAAGTGCGTTGGCCAATTCATCGAGGAGGAAGGATTGCTGGAAAATGGTTTGAGGGGAAAGAAGGGAGGTGACGATAGGTTACAATTGTCGTTTACCTTCTCATACCCTATGACACAGGATCACATCAATCACGGCGTGTTGCAGAGATGGACCAAAGGTTTTGATGTAAAGGGGGTTGAAGGGCATAATGTCGTCTCGCAGTTCGAGAACGCCCTAAAGCGCAGGGTATACATGACCTTCGCCCCATAATGGTGGATGACCCATCAAACTAATTCAGCGCAAAAGGATATCCCCGTCAGGATTTCAGTTCTCATCAACGATACAGCCGGAACTCTTCTTGCCTCCGCTTACGAAAAACCGGATACGCAAATAGGTGCTATTCTTGGAACCGGCTGCAACTCTGCTTACGTTGAAAGCTGCAAGAATATCCCTAAGCTCCAATCCCACGGCCTACCCCTTGACAGTTCGATGATAATAAACTGCGAATATGGCGCCTTTGATAACGAGTATCTGGTCCTACCGCGAACGGGATACGATGAGACGATAGACAAGGAGTCCCCGCGGCCCGGTCAACAGACCTATGAAAAAATGACATCAGGGTTATACCTAGGTGAAATCTTCCGCCACGTCCTCCGAGACCTGTATGATCGAAACCAGATCTTTGTTGGTAAAGAAGTCCCCGTTTTATCGCAACCATACTCAGTGGACTGTCTCCAACTGTCAAAGGTAGATGGCGACTGTTCTTCTTCTGTCCAATCGGTGCTCAACACGTCACTTAACGAGCAAGAAACGGACCTTTGTCAAAAGGTAGCTGACCTGATTACTGCTCGTGCGGGCCGACTTTGTGCTTGCGGATTGGCTGCACTATGTAAGAAGAAAGGCATGCGTTCCTGCGTCATTGGGGTTGATGGGTCTGTAATGCTGAAGAATGAGACGTTGAGATCCCATACCATGGAGGCATTGGGTGATATTTTGGACTGGGACGAGAAAACGAAGCAGGGAGGGAAAAATGGGACTGACAAAACACCGGTCAGGATGCATTTCGTGAAGGATGGGTCAAGTGAAGGAGCTGCCGTTGCCGCAGCCATCATTGCCAGGAGCTTGTAGCCTTTTTTCTTTGCTGTATTGTCACCTCAATACAATGACAGTATACTTGGGTATTCAATAGTCACAGACTGACACACGATATGTTCAGAATTCAAGACACAATTCAAAATAGATAATAATGCAAAATATCCCTAACGCCTTCATTTCAGCAGAGACTGTGTGTACATACAGCAACATACATTCATCAAACAGCATCTTGTGCCCTTTACAGCGCCGCGATGATCAGATATACCAGTGTTAGATCCAAGCTTTTTATTCTTTCAGTAAAGCCAACAGTCCACCAAGTATCCTGTTGACAACGCATAAATTGTTTTGTGCAACAATTCAAAAGCCTGCTCGTTTGCCGGCCAGCGCCTTGAGAAGAGTTGGGAAAATGAATATCAGCAAAATCGTGGAAGAGTAAAACGCAAAGAGAGGGAAAAAAGAAAAGAAAAAGAAAACGTTTCAAACTCACCAAGCCCATGAGCCAGCACCACTCCACACCTCCAACGTCTGATCAACCAACAACCTCACGCCGACGAACATAAAATCCGCAACGGGACCCCGAATCCCGTTGAGACTCATCATGGCTCGAGCCACACCCGCCACGGCGCCCTTGGTATAGCTCATGATGATGTTGAGAGAGAACAACTCGCCGTCCGGTCGCGGGGCGAGATTGAGAAGGCTTTCGAGAACGCGGCCGGGAACAAGGGAGCTGGGCCGACCGGTGAAGTATTGTTCGACTTTTTCAAAGGCAGTCATGCTAGAGTTACCGCGCACCGGCACCAAACGGTTAGCATTTTTTTTTTCCTTTTGCCATATTGAAGGCCAGTCAATTCAAAAGATTGATGGCGGAGGGCGGGAAGGGATGGGAGGATGGATGGATGGATGTACGCAGCAACGCCCAGCAGCCCGGCTCCAACGCCGTACATGCACATTCCCATGCCGGTGACATTGGGCTTTGGCTCCGGCGGGTAGGTGGGACGGCGAGAAGTCGACATGGTTAGTGATTCTGGTATAAATATTCAACACTTGCAACGATGATTGCAGTCAATGGCAATTGGTGGGTCAGAGGGGTTTCACAGATTCTTCACAGCTGAACAAGAGACAGAAGAATAGAAAGATGAAAGCAGCAATAGCAGCAACTACGGTACGAAGCATCAAGCATCTTTTTGCGACTGTCCAATATCCAATCCGTTCTGTCTGGGGCGTGGCGATGCATGACGTCAAGCGTTTTCACCGTTATGGACAATTGATCGTGAATGTGAGCGGATGGGGGAGATTCTGCGTGGGAATTGGGAGAAGAAATCAAGAATTCCTGAAGGCAAAAGGCCTGGAGAGAAATACTCTAGAGCGTCTCTCGATCCATGGGAATTGGAGCGTGTTTTGCTTTTACTTGACGCAGTAAGTTATAGTCTATTTACAGCGAAAGGTGGAAAGGCGGCCAAAAACACAGGCTTTAAGATCTGGAGTATATTATTATCGAGTATACGGTGCTAGGATTTGATTACTTTGCGAATGATTGTCCACTAACTTAACTAGCTGGAGAGATGTTCACTGTTGGGTTTCATTTGATATCACTGTTTTCGTTGCGTTTTCTTTTCTCAGTCCACGCGGCCATTGACTTTCGTACTGTTTCGACCAAAGGCGTTATCTTGCGATATGACTCAAACGACTTCAGGTTCTCAATGTAGGCTTTTAAGACATCGAGTCCCACATCTGAAAGTTTATTTCCCCATCTGTCAAGAACAATTAGCTATTCTTGCCCCTGGTTAACCCCATAGTTAACAGTAACGAGATTATCAATACTCCTCCTTCAAGCCAGTGTTCTGCCCGGATTGTCGTGTATATGGTTCACGAAGCCCAGTCGCAGAACGCATCCTGCCCGACCTTTTGCCTGATGATATCCTGGCTTAGCTTCCAGAGGTTCTCCCCGAGTTCTGGATTCACCTGGGAGTTTTCTTTGCCCAATTGTCCCTGTCCACGACTTGTTAAAACCAGACATACCCCTAAAGTCCACACCGGTTGAACATCTCCAGACTTACAGGTTCAAGGATATATACCCCATTCCACCCCTTCTGTTCAATTTCTGGGCTTGTGGCAGCGTATCTAGGAGTGGTTTTCTTGTTTAGTTCCCTCCATCCGTTGCAATATGTGTTTCTTGAGGCTGGCTGGACTTTTAGAACTCACAAAGTGCTGAAAGACCCCTGCTCAGGGGAACGGCTTATTGTCCCCGCCGCCATTTGCAATAGCTTCCCTGTTACTCCAGGATACCCTTCTTTCCACTGCTCTTGCATCTGGGTTTTCACCTACATCAAAACCAACCGGGTTAACAGCAACACGAGGCAAAGCTTCTCTTCCACACTTTTATTTTTACATTTTTTTTACCCGGAGATTTAAAAAGGAATAGTAACATAGCACTCACTGTTCCGGGGTACACCGTCATGGCGTAGACGTTGTCACCATTCTTTTTGATGACGCGCTCAAACAAGCCGTACTTGATGCCCAGGATCTCGGCCAGTTTTGACCTTGCGTACAGCTCATTCGGCCCAAGCGTGTCATCGTTGATCTCATTTACCGACTTGAACTGGACGGACTCCGGCGCAGTGCGATACAGCTCCGATGTCAGCATGATGATCTTGGGAGCCGGCGTATCAGGGATCTTTGAGGTTTTGCGGATCAGCGGGTAGAGGAGATTCGTGGCATAGAACTGCCCCAGCCAGTTGACCTCGAAATGACGGTCCAGCCCATCTTCCGTCAAGGCGAATTTATTCGACCCGATCCCAGCGGCCATTACCAGCTGTATTTTTTCACTCTTGCTGCGTGAGCCCTCATAGAAAATCTTCGGAAGGTTTTGATATTAGAAGAATTACTGACCAGATCCAATCTCTCCTCCTTTTCTCGAATCCCGCTGAAAACGCTCTGGACCTCCTTCAGGTTCCCAAAGTCGCAATGCACCCATTCCACATTCGCACCAGTGCCCATTTCATCTTTAATCGTCTTGATGGCTTGCGACCCTTGATCTTCTTTCCGGTTAACCATGATGACTCGAGCATTCACGCTCGAGAATGCCTTGGCAATTTCATATCTGTGCAAGCGGCCAACCGTCAGACGCGCGGGCCGGTTTTGTAGGAATTCGGGATGGTTTAGCCAAAACAGCCTGCGTTCGTTTGTACGTACCCAATTCCCATCGCACCTCCAGTAACAATTGCAGTTCTTCCAGAGAGGTCGTGTAGCACCTTGGACGGGCCAACAACTTTCCCGAGCGCTGCCTGCATTTTGGCGTTATATTTGAAAAAAAGGGTAGTCACAAACGAAAATCGGATAATCACTGTAAACGTTTCACAACATTCAAGTTCCGTCCTGACATGTTGTATGGCCTTTTTTCAACATGTACATACCACTGCGGCGGCCGCCGGGAACTTATAACGCTCTCCTGGAACTTCCTTGCTGAGGATGATGTCACAGTCAAGCTTTTGGAGAGCATCCGGTGTTCCCTGTACTGTGCAACATGCTTGGAGTACCTACCAACCCGATGAATCCTAGATGGTTCTTTTATTGCCAAGGCACACCCAGGTACATGAGAAAGTAAAACATATAGATATTCGGCAGGGTCTGGTAATGGTGAGTAGATGTACGTTGATATGCTGCGTGCATAGACGGAACTTCACCAGAGAGAGAAGAGGTCCTTCAATTAAAAATTCATTTTATACATGGCCATTCTCTCCACATATCAGTGTCCACCAGCGATCCAAGTCATTCGGGCCCAATCCCGTTAGTGTGAAACAGGATGAAAAATCTTTTCAGAAAGATAAAGGCGAAAACAAGAGAGAAAAACAAAAGACACGCAATCGATAAGCAAGGAAGAAGGCGGCAAGGTAAAGTACAGCGACAATACACGGACGAACAAGAAATAGATGGGGAGCAAAATACTCGAACACACACCGTACGTGGGGCAATTTACTCAGAAGTCATCGTGAGACCCTGCGCCGGGTGTCACAGGATGATGTCAAAAGATGACCCAGAGCGAGAATACAGCAAGGGGGGAAAATTAAATAGAAGTAAACAAGGACAGACCAACATTTAATAAAATACAAATAGCGCGAGAAAAGATCATCGTGCACATCGCCTAGTTCTTGTTTCTCATTCTCTGTTCGGATTTAGAAAACTCCACCCAGCCCTGGGGCACCGCCCATCTGCGCTAATCGAGCCGCCAATTTAGGGTATTTTTCTTGAACATCGAGCTGTGCACGTGTGGCTTCCGCGTAGGAGATGGCATTGACGACTTCTGCTTCGGTACGGGCTAATTCGGCCGCTCGCTCGAAGTACCTGAGTGCCTGCGAGACTTTGCCCTGTTGGAGAAGCAACTGTGCCAGGGTTGCGACCGCGATGTCGCATTCCGGATCGACTAGAATCGTCAGTCAGCTTAAAATGGTACATGGTGTTGTGTTTTACATTTCTTTGGGACGGGGTGTACATACTGATTAACGCTTTCTGGCAGAGGTTCTCGGCTTCTTGGAAATCATGTTTCCATTGGAAGAGAGCCAGGGCCTTATTGATAAGGGGAAGCACGTTGATTCCCCACGGCTTGTGGCTCTTCTCCAACTCGACTGCTCGATCGAACTTCTCGATGGCTTCGGAGAATTTTTGCTGGTCAAGGAGCAACTCTCCGTAGTAGTTGTAGACATCAGCAACGTCTTCGAAGTTCTTAAGAGTCCGTCGAAATGTGGCCATAGCGGAAGCGACCGATCCCATTTTGTATTGCGCCACACCAAGCTGAATGTGAGAGTATATAAAATCGCGGTCCAGATCTATTGACTTTTGATAGTCTTTGGCGGCTTCAGCTAGTTCGCCGAGGATGAAATGCAGCTGGGCACGATGGTAGTAAATGTCAGGATCATCTTTGTTCTGTGCCAAAGCCAGGTCAAAGTTGTCGGCAGCGGCCTCCCGGTTTCCCATCTCTAGATATAAACTGGCACGTTTGATATGGCTCTGGACCAAGGACGGTTCGAGTTCAATGCTCTTGTCAAGGTCTTTCAGAGCACTGTCACCGTCGCCGGCTAGGTAAGTGAAAGTGGCACGCATATTGAGCGCAAGAGCTTCAAACCCTTCCAAGCCACCTAGTTCTAGGGCTTTCTCAAATGCACGCGCTGCCTCTTCATATCCGTCGCTTGTATGCTTGGCGATGCTATGGAAGCCCTTTCGCAGCTGGCCCTTGCCACTCCCCTCATCCAGCTCTGCCTCTTCGTTCAGACCTTCTGGCAATGGTTTTGATCGGAAGCTTTGAAGATAGTTGGAAACAAAGGTGGCACTGGGAAGCTTTTTGCCTTTGCCTTCCATGATAACGCGGGCTTTTTGTTCGGCAAGCTTCTTGAGCAATCGTTCGACAGATTGCTTGCTTGACTCCTTGGCGAAGCCATCGATGATACAGCTCGCCGTGTAATCCAAAAGCGCGTCTCCGTACTTTTCAAGCTTCTCGTATGCGTTGGCTCTTCGATTCATTGCCTTGACGTACTCATCATCCATCGCGATTGCGGCCGTGGTATCCTCCACCACTTTGTCCCATTCGCTGAGCGCGTTATAACAAGCAGCACGGTTAGAGTAGAATACAGGGTCGGGTTTACACAAAATAGCCTTTCCATAGAGCTCGATCGCTTTATTGTAATCTTTCGAGCCAAATGCCTTATTCCCAGCAGCTTTTAATTTGCCCGCATACAGGGCGCGAGTCTGTTGAATAGCTTGCATTAGAGATTGCGCTTTCTCTCAGCCCAAAAAAAAAAAAAAAAATCCACAACGACATACCTCTGCATCCAATGCTTGAACGATTGTCTCATCAACCTCCGGGAGTTCTTCAGCTACTTCAGCCTGTTTTGTTTCTGCGATTTGGTGGTCAATTCGTAGCCACACGGTGACCTAACAGTGTTCATAAAAAACATACCCGATTCGGTAACCTTTGCAGTTTCGGATTTTTGCTCTTCTTCAGCCTTCTTTTTCTCCCGTCTTCGTTCCTTTTTGCTTTTCCTTTTTTCCGGCTGAACCGTGGCTTGCACTCGTCCAGAATCCGAGAGGTAATACACCACTCCGGCACTCGTTACAACGACGGCAACCCCAGCAATTGTGTAGACGAGGGCCTTGTGTTCCGACGCCCATTTTGATACGCGATCCCAAAACGAGGAAGAAGGGGATGGAACAGGCGCGGTGACGATGGTAGTCTCGGCTGCCGGAACCGGGACGACGATCGGTTGGGACGACTTAGCGGAGGACATGGCGACGGTTTTTGCAATGCGAGGTCAAGGCCTGAAGATGTACGCCGGAGCGGGAGATGTTCAATGGGAAGCTCGAGGGTGGGCGTGGTGCTTGATGAGGATGCCCCAATCAAGGATTTGGATTACGAGAGAGAGACAAACAAAAACAGGATGCGAACAAGAGCTCCACAGAAAAGGAGAGCCGGAATTATATACTCACAAAGGGGAGTGACCCAGAGCGCCAACCAATTAAGTTTTGAAAGAAGAAAGAAGGAGACAGAGAACACCGCCTTTGAGCTCGAACGTTGGGACGAGCTGTAGTTTGACTAGTTACCTGGTGAATGAGAAGAAGTTCGCGAAGGCTCACTAACTTAGTGAGGGCGTCTTGAAAAAAAAAAAAAAAACCGCCTGCCCTGTGTTGATTATGTAATTCAACATAAGATGGAATGTCAAAGGACAAACACCCCAGTTCCATCCCCTTCCAATGTTCCTTTCAACAGCATATGAGAAAATCACAAATGACTGCCTGGTGAACTATGGCAGATACTCACTTCCAAAACGATTTCCAAATAATCTCTTCCCTTCGCTACGACCCGGCGCTCATAACGTTGCCGCCGCCACACAACTGTGCCTACTACCTCCTTCCATACCACTATGACCGCCTGATGTCTGCTGCACTTGATTTCCAGTGGACGGACGCGGTTTCTAGCCTTGGGCAGCGCGGGCAGAATGGCCTTTTGGAACTTCTAGACCAGAAGATCCCATCTCCATCGCAGCCATGGCGAGTCCGGGTCCTGTTGGACGAGAAAGGCGAAATCACGCCCGAATTCACAGCACTGGCTCCCTCTCCATCAGATATTCTGCTCCTTCCTATGCTCAATGGCATCTCCCACCCGTTTATTTTCTCTGACCAAGCACATTCCTCGCAGCCTTGGGTTCTCAAACTAGATTCACAGCCTACGCCGCCTTCCCTGTTCACACGCCACAAAACCACCAAGCGAGAAACATACGACGCCTCGCGGCGGCGAGCAGGAATTGAGTCGCCCCAGGGGACTACCGAGGTTCTGGTATACAGTCCTTCCGGAGAAGTGATGGAAGGGAGTATCACCACTCCGTACTTCAAACGCAGCCGGAGATCGGACTATGATGATGGCCGGTCGACACTGGAAGACGTATGGGTTACGCCGCCGCTGAGCAGCGGAGGGAATGCGGGGACGACCCGTCGGTATGCTCTGGCAAGGGGTTTGTGCACTGAAGATGTCATTGGGATCGATGACCTGGTCCACGGCGAAGAGGTTTGGTTGAGCAACGGTGTGAGAGGATTCTTCAAAGCTGTCTTGCAGGTTGATTAAGTTCCCACAAAGCTCTGTGAAGCTGCTATAACTACGCATTTTTCACTCTGAGCCCGGTGCAATAAACTAGTCGTTATATTAAAGAGCAACTCATGGCTACGACTCGGCTCGGAGTTTGGCATCAAGTCCATTGCCTAGTCATGTTCCGATTCTGCTTACCACCATAATTACGTAGTTGCAAAGCAGTCCTCAAACCCCGAGCCCAATGCTCTCCTTTTCAGGGTCCAGCACAAAGTAGATACCTAGGTGCCTATGGGCTAGTAGGGCTATTTGCTTCTTTAAATGTGTAAGGGGGAGGATGCTTGTCATATTCAAGCTATCCGGAAACTGAGCTATCTACAAAAAGGTGTGTGGGTCACGTGGAGGGGTAGCTGGATTACCTAACAAAATGAACTCACCTGGATTACATAACCTTGTCGTCTTACTCAGCACTCGGAAGTTAATCTCGGCTTTGTGTCCCGATTAGGCCTAGCGTCTCGCTGGGATTATTTTTTTCCGGGTTGGACCTTTGGAAGCTCAGCAAATGAATGATGATATTGATGGGGGGAAGGGAAACGGAAAAAGCAAGAAAAAAAAAGAAACACACAGTCCCGGCCAGAAAGCCAGCAATTCCCTGGCGATTCTATGGGTCTTTTCATCTTCATTGCCTCCCTTTTTCCTCCCACAGGCCAGAATCTAGTTCTCCTCCATCCCGGCCCGGTCTTCTCTCTTAATTCGAAAAGAATTGCTTTTTGTGGGAGAATGCTGAATGTCCTGAAACGATGAAGTTCTTCGAGAACACCTTCAATTACGACTACAGCTTCCCCGCCGTCTCCCTTGCCTACTTCCTCCGCTATCCGAACCCTTACTCCCGCCATGTGCTTACCTCCGATGTCATCGAGCGTTATGTCGATCCCGAAACCCAGCGTCTCCATACCACCCGGCTGCACCTGAAGCGGTCAAAGATCCCGTCGACGATGCTCAAATTGCTGCCCAAGGGGATCGGTGGCGCTGATAACTCCGGACAGAGTGTTATACTGGAGACCAGTGTCGTGGATGTGAAGGAGGGTTGGATGGAAACCGAGTCGCGAAATATGGAGTGGACTGGAATCCTAAGCGTGGTGGAAAAACAGATCTATCGGCGCTGTGTTCGGTCTGGTGAGGCTGGTGTTTTTGCCTCTTCGGCTCTCAACGTCGATGACAAACGTGACGAATGGACCACTGTCAAGACAACGGTCACGTTCCGATCTCGACTCGGCCAGTCGATGTTGGCCCGGTCCAATAGGCCCGATGCAGCACCAGATGACGCCGATGAAGAGCCCCATAAAAGAGGCTTCTTGGCGTCCTGGTCCACGGCTGGTCTCCAGCGGACAATAGAGCTCATCGGGGTGAAGCGAACTCGGGATGCGGTTTTCAAGAGCAAACAGGGAATGAACATCGTCCTGGAGAGGCTGCGCCACGGTGGAGTGGTAGCCGTTCTCGAAGGCATGCGCCGGGATCGCGAGGCAGGTGGCCCAAGCCACGACGGGCCTTGGAGGCGGGTTTGGCTTCGCGGTACCGGCGGCGGCGATCATCCGGAGGACGACGGGTGAAACGAATGGCATTTCGCACTCGCCAAACTTTTTTTCTGTCTGATGTTTGTTTTATCTTCGTGCAGCGCGGCGTTCTTGGGCTACGGGGTTTGGCGATGGGAAACTCTCCTACTTGCTTTGCATCGATTTTACAAACATCCTTTCTTTCATTGTCTTATATATTTCCACTTTTCCCGGGGGGCTTTCTTACTGCCCTACTTTATTTTCAACGCTTTTCATTACACAATATTGGCGAATAGCCTGTCACAGACAATTTGATTGGAAAGGAAAGACTAGGCGATATGCATGGGGAAGCATAGCGTCGCATGTGTATGAGAAAATGGCAAAAAAAAAAAAAAACCAATGTATATACAGTACACGCTGTTTGTTTGATGAAATGGCAGAGATCGGAAAAATGCCCACTTTGAACCCTTTCAGCCAGCCACAAGGTTGGGGAATTTTCCCTCATTTCAAAGGTGAGAGAGTGTAGGTAGAGTTTGTAGGATGACCTGCAAAGTTCATCACAAGCTCAATTGGCGCCTCAAAAGCTGTGGTAAAGAGGAGGGAAAGAATAAAAACCGCGATTGTGAAGAGTCCTTCCAAGGAACTTGGGCAGGACAGGTGAGGTGAGGAAAACGTCAGAGAGATTTTGGCTAGGACGGGGGAAGAGAGAAAATTCTCGGGGGAGGCGAGCGTCTGAAATAACTTAGTCAGGCAGCCAAGGGAGTCTGCTATATTGAACCAGTTCTGTGTGAAGAAAAGAGACGGTTGGGGGAGAGATACAGCAGTTTTTGAGTGGAAATGGTGGAGAAAAAGCGTGTTTGGTTCCAACAAAATGCCAAAAAACCCAATGGGAATCGCACCTTGTCTGGCTTGTGACTTCGCGAGGCAGAACAGGAGGCCACACCAAAGCTCAGATTTGATAACTGGCAATTACCGTGTGTTCTTCAAAGGCGGACGAGTTTCTAAACTACGAGTTAGTTATACAGTAAGTCTGTCCCTCTCGTCTTATCTTTCTTTTTTTCCAAATTCCTCTGGGTGCAGATGGGATAAGTTCCTGTTGACCATACATCCCCCCCAGCATTTGCACATCCCACTTTTTGACCCCATCACCGGAACTCCCTCTGTGCCCATTATATAGACTCCTGAAAGCCCTGATTAACACAGTGTCAGACAGCTGCATGATCCATATCTTCAAACCAATGTGCATCTAGCCATCATTTTCTTCGAGAACACCGATTTTGCGCAACCCCCGAGTCGCCCACCGCAGTCCGCCCCCC
>LJPK01000068.1:0-13096 GCA_001430945.1 Amauroascus niger
CAATCTCATACAGATCTGATAAAATGAATATACTTGCAGATGCTCTCTTTTAATGTAAACAGAATATGTCTCTTGAAATGACTGATGAAAAATTAAAGTATTATAATATAATGCTCTTACAGTCAAGAATAATTGATAGAGAATCATTCAATTTGTTAATAGAACTTATCTTCAGAAATAGAAATCTCATCAACAAATTGAAAATAGAGTCTTCACATGTATTTAAAACATCAATAAAAACAGAAATTAAAGGTGAAAGTTTTAATGATATGTGAAACAAAATACTTTCTGATGATTCAATTTTACATAAAGTGATTGATGTAATAAAATAAAGAGAGAGAAGATTTCTCACAAAAATTGATGTCAAGTTATTGATAGATGAATGTACACTGCAAAATGATGATCTTTACTGATAAAAATACTGATGAGTACTCAACTCTAAATCACTTCAAACTTAAATTATACAGAAAATTCATAATTTAATAGTCACTGATCACTCAGATCAGAATCTAATAATCATTATAATTAAAAGACAATTTTTTTGACTGAGTTACACTCTGAATGTTCAACAGTTTGTACAAAACTATAATGTATGTCAATTTGCAAATTTCTGAAAATTTCAACAGTAAGAATTGGTGAAGTCATTGTCAATACTCAATTAATTTTGACAGAAAATCTCTAGACTGCAAACAAGTTTGAGTTTTACCCAAGTTTGACTTGGACTCAACTCAAGTGAGTTCAAGTTGAGTCAATCTATCTATAAACTTGAACTTGACTCAACTCAACTCAATTCAATAGCTCTCGAGTTGAGTTTAACTCAAGTTTGACTCAAAAATTAATTAACTCCATGAATATAAGGTTCTAAGTTATGAGATATAGATCATTTGAATTGTCTTTTAATTCTCTATTTAAATCTGATTTTATATCTTTTTCCAAATCATATGTACTAATGTTATCATTTCCATATACTCAATAAGCTTGGGAGCCAATAGAAAAATAAGGAAACATCATAAAAATAAATAAAGATTAGATTTATATTCGCCATTGAATAAGCTTTCCAAAAATATATATCTCATAGTCACATGACCTATATTGCCCTCAATAAATCAATATTTCTATTAATAGATCAAAAACTTGAAAAAAACTCAGCTCAAGTCGGTTTTGACTCAATAACTCGCGAGTTTTCAATATCATATGACTTGAAACTCGCGAGTTGAGTTGGTCTACCCCAAAACTTGACTCAACTTGAACTTATTTGCAGTCTAAAAATCTCAGTCAACTTCATCATCAGTCTGCTGAAATTGAGTGAATGCACAAACATTATAATGAGCTGATAGTAATGAATCAATTCATTAAAGAAGTAATTTTTAAGTTATGCATAAAGACAACAACAGATGCAGTGATCAAAATGTTTATTCAAACTATTTATCAACATCATGAGTTGTCAGACATCATAGTCTTAAATCAAAACATGTAATTTGTGAGAATGATGTGAAAATGAATCTGTCAACTGTTATGAATCACTCAAAAACTCTCAACAGTCTGACATCTGCAGACAGACAGATTAACAGAAAGAATGAATCAAGTTCTCAAAACATTTCTATGAAAATTCATCAATCATCATTAATTGAATTGAAAGCAATGACTGTCTGTGGCAGAACTGATGATAAACAATCAAAAGATCAAGTCAATGAAATTCTCCCCCTTCTTTCTGGCACATGAATACAACATTGAACCTCTCAATTTAAAAGAGAAACTCTCAAAGAATGCATACAAAAGCTCTTGAAGCTCCACTCAATGAGTCAATGCAATGATAAGACAGTTATGAAATGCAAAAAATGTGGCTCAAGCAGCTATTGCTGCAGCTCAGAAGCAACAGAAGAAGTATGCAAATTGAAAGCAAGATGCTTCATGAAGCTAAAAGTTTATCAATCATCATTAATTGAACTGAAAACAGTGACTGTCTGTAACAGAACTGATAATAAACAATCAAAAAATTAAGTTAATGAAATTCTCACTTTTCTTTCTGACACATGAATACAATATTAAATTTCTTAATCTAAAGAAGAAACTTTCAAAAAATGCAGATAAAAACTTTTGAAACTTCACTTAACAAACTAAATTTCTTAATCTAAAGAAGAAACTTTCAAAAAATGCAGATAAAAACTTTTGAAACTTCACTTAACAAACTGACACAATGATGAGACAGTTACAAAATGCAAAAAATGTAACTTAAGCAGCTATCACTGCAGCTTAAAAACAACAGAAAAAGTACATAAATCAAAAATGAAATGTTTTGTGAAGCTACAAAATTGACAATAAGATTTGATTTGATTTTCAAAATATCAAAATGAATTGTCTGAGCAAGAAGCTCAATGCAAAGAACATCAAATACATGATTTTTAAAGTAGTAAGCTCTCACATTCATCAACTAGATACATCATCAGAAATTCACAACATTTTTCACATATAACTTTTATGCTCTGCTGTCAAGAATCTCTTTCTCTCACAAAAGATTCACAAATCACAATCATTCATCTTTTTAGTTAATAATGAATATGATAATGATCTGCAAGAGAAATATGAAATTGATGAGATTGTAGATGAAAAAGATTTTGAAGTTAAGTGAAAATATCACATTCAATGAACAGAATGAAGTTGAGTGACATGAAAATCTGCTGCTGCTTTTGAAAACATCAAAGTGCTTGATAGATGAGAAAATTTCAAATATCAGAAAAGAGAACCAGCTGCTAAGTGTTAATGATGGTAAAAGAGAGAAGATATTGTAGCAGGTTGATGTCTGATAAGCAGACTTTTAATAGATTGTTAAGTCAATTTTTGAATTGACATGTGCTCAGTTGAGCTCTTAATTCAAATTTTAAATCTGCTTATCAAACTTGACTTACAAAAATCTCTAGATCAATCTCAACAAAGTCTTCTTACTTTTCTTTTCTTTCCCATCTGTTTCTTCTTGTACTTAGAGTAGATAGTTTGATGAATCAAATCTAGCTTCAACTGTTCACACATCAGTTAGTAATATTATCTGAATCTCTAGCTAAATTTTTTCTGATTAAATTATTAAGTTCTGAAATGTATCATGTCATTACATTTTCTTATAAATATGTATGCAATTCTTGTTTAATTATCATCAGATCTCTATTGAATGTGACTACTTATATGCTGATAATAAATATAAGAACATTTTAGATTTATGATTTTTCTTCTTTATTAAAGATATTATTGAAGTCTTTTATGTCTCAATAGAATAATTTTATGTCAATTATTTTTCATGATATTATGAAGTTTTCAATTAATTGTGTTTTTTTTGTTTTTAAAATTAGCATCTGTATGAAATTAACTTTTTAATTCTCAATTATCATATCTGCTGTTAAATTTTTAATTGTAAAATTAATTTAAATTGCATTTATAAGTTTGATATATAAACATTATATTTCACAATGAATTGTTAATACTTAAGTTTTTATTACTGTTTGACAATATTTTTGCAGATTTATTTTATAATTTTTTAAGAGATTATAAGTTAACTGTTTGTTTGTAAATCAGAAGACTTTCAGTATTATAATTAATTTTAATAAATTTTGTAAATTTGAATAAGTTTCAGATAATATAATTATCTGAATTCACACTTTAATTGTGGATTTTTATTTTTATTTTATTATTTGTACAGAGAAAAAGCTGAAGAACATTTCTAATATTAAAAAAATAAAATTACTTTTTTGATAAAGTGTATGTGATCTGTTATCTGAATTATCACTATAAAATAAAATATTATTGATATTACCAAATTGACTAAATAATTTTTTTTCATAATTTAACTGTATTAAAATCATCTGCACCTTTCATAACTTTCAGAAATTTAAATATAATTACTATATAAGCTGCTTTACTATTAAATTTCTTCAGAAATCTGAGTACTTAAACTGAGTTTTGTAATTATTCTGCAGAAAAAGTGTCTGAAAAATCTAAAAACTCTAATGTCATATTAATAAAATTAAATTTTTAATATATTCTGTTTTTTATTTTCTGATTCAGCTGATTCAGATTGATTAGAGAAAAAAAAATTTATTCTGATAGATATTGAGTTTTTTATTAATGTATGCTGTTAATTTGTATGTTTTTTAAAATATATTCACATCAGTTTGTGTGTAATTAACTATTCATATTGCTTTTTGTAGAATACTCATTTTTAAAACTTAAATATTAATTTTGAAGATTACTGATTAAAGCAAACTGAAAAAAAATAATTGAATAAGACTTTAATAAAAAAAATCATTATCAATTCTGAAAAATAGGTGAACATCATTAGCTGAAGTTTTCAGAAGAGAAAATTTTAAAATTAAAGAATTTTGATCTTTACAAAAACAATTCTTCTACTTATAATGCTAGACATGCTATTATGTTGATAGACTTTTACATGAAGCAACTGTGCAGACACAAAGATGAAATGTAAGAAGTTTAATTCTTTTAGCTAAACTAATAGTTATTCTTTACGTAGAGTTCTCTGTATAATATACTAACTGAAGAGAAAGAAGTTCAGATGTACTGAGAGAATTGATATTAAAAATGAATGATTATGTTTTTATAAATTAAATTCTTACAATGAATTTTGATGTAAAATATAATTTGACTTTAAAGTGATTGTCTGAACAATATGAAACTAGACTGATATCTGAAACATTTTATGAAATTTATAAAATGTTCATTAAGTGATTTGTATCATTGTGATTTTAGACATGAAATTTCACAGTAGTAAGTACAAATCTCATTCCATTTCATGAAATGAGTCAGTTATGTTTATGTTATTTTATGATGGAACAAGCAGAATTTCATCTCATTATCTATTGAAGCATCATGTCATTTTTTCATTTTGATTTTATCATTTTTTATTTCAGATCTGTTCTGATCTTATCATCTTACATTTTAAACTCAGATCATTTCAGAACATGAGATCAGAATAAAGAGATGAAATGCAGAAAACTCAGACTCAGACATCAGTTTATAAACATCAATCTGTAAAAGTTGACATTACATATTTTAATTCAAAACTGAAAAACAAAAAAAAATATAAAACTAAATACTCTTGCTAAGAATTACAGACAAAAATCAATTGAGAATTTAATTAAAAAAATAAAGATTGTAAAATAAAAAGATAAATTTTCTAACACTAGCTACCAATATTATTTTTAATGATGTATATATTGAAAAAGTTTCAGTAGATAGTGACTGTTTAATATGTAAAGTTATCACATTTCAATTTATTTTTTAATATCAAATCACATGTCTAAAATACATTTTTAACTATTAAAAAAAGTTGCTGATTTTACAGATCAGATTATTAAAAAAATTATACAAATTTCAATAAAAAAAAGTCTGAATGTATATATCATCTCTAATAAAGTACAATATAATTTTGAAACTAGACTTAATATAGATTTATAAAAATAGATTTATGAGAAATAGATTTACAAGAAATAGATTTATTTGTGAGAAATAGATTCACAAGAAATAGATTTATAAGAATAAATCTGCAAAAATAAAGTTGCAAAAAATAAATTTATAGAAAATAAATTTATGAGAAATAGATTTACAAGAAATAGATTTATTTGTGAGAAATAGATTCACAAGAAATAGATTTATAAGAATAAATCTGCAAAAATAAAGTTGCAAAAAATAAATTTATAGAAAATAAATTTATGAGAAATAGATTTACAAGAAATAGATTTATTTGTGAGAAATAGATTCACAAGAAATAGATTTATAAGAATAAATCTGCAAAAATAAAGTTGCAAAAAATAAATTTATAGAAAATAAATTTATGAGAAATAGATTTACAAGAAATAGATTTATTTGTGAGAAATAGATTCACAAGAAATAGATTTATAAGAATAAATCTGCAAAAATAAAGTTGCAAAAAATAAATTTATAGAAAATAAATTTATGAGAAATAGATTTACAAGAAATAGATTTATTTGTGAGAAATAGATTCACAAGAAATAGATTTATAAGAATAAATCTGCAAAAATAAAGTTGCAAAAAATAAATTTATAGAAAATAAATTTATGAGAAATAGATTTACAAGAAATACATTTGCAAGAAATAAATTTTTAAGAAATAGATTTACAAGATTCAAGAAATAGATTGATAAAAAATAGACTTTTGAGAATAGATTTAAAAGAATAGATTTATGAGAAATAAAAATTTGTAAAAAGTGAAGATTTTTGCAAAAAGAGTGCAGTCTGTTACAAAATCCTGTTCTAGAGTCATGTGACCCCCAGGTCTGAGGAACCCAGTCTCAGAGATCTAGATACCAGTCTCATCCCATCTAATTGAATCAGATCCCAGACCTATCCCGGTCCCACCAACTTTCATCCCAATCCCAGATCGCCCCGGGACATGGGACCGGGATGGGGGGATGGGATGTGGGAAACCCGGACCCGGGCACCAGTCTAATTGGCATGGCTGTTTCCAGAGATTCTTGATGCCAAAAAGTGACACCCCCAGCACTGACTGTTTAGTGGGTCACGAGATGGAAGAAGTCCCTCCAGCCTCAGCATGTTCATAATCTTCCCACAAATTGGCATCAGTTGACAGCCATAGCATGATTAAAAACCCTCAAATCAGCCTCTTCAACACCTATCATGTGCCTGAGAACATCTGACAATCCATCTCCGAGTGATTGGCAAGTAGACCTCAACATCCTCTCGCAATGAATATCCTGTACCAATACGAACACAGGGAACGAGACATCCCCTAGTGATCCATTTCACCTTCCCAGCCCAACATTTTTAAATGTACTGTCTGTTATGGTGAGGCAGGAGACGGTGCAACGCGTTCCGCGCTGCATTGGCCAACTGAGGACTCGAAGATTCCCGTGGGAATGTGACCAAGAGAAAAGACATGGCAAAGAGAACAATGTCGGACTATATGCCTGAGCAATTACCAAGGCAAAGTACTCAATGATCGGTTGCAAAAGCAGAGGTCAGGATTTAAATCTAGAAATCAACCTAAACTGAAAATTCGGCGCGCGAACTGATCACTGATGATGGGAAACTCTCTTCCATTTTCAGTCACAACCTCAAGAGATTATCAGGCAGAGAAGCTGGCACTGTTCAAGGAAGCAAGGGCTTGCACTACCAACGCAGCTCATAAGAATGAGCTTATATTCCCATCAAAGAAGCTCTCTGATGATTCAGTTACCTGTGTGCTTCACATTGCCCAGTCCAGGTCAATCACCTCATATATGGCCTTGAGTGACTGGACTGTTGGGGTCAAACACCTTCAGGCGAAGTGAAGAAGAGACAGCTCACAGGTGAGCAGTGACATGATGAACTTCCAAACTCACAGGACACCTTTCCCTGTTGCTTGCACTGTCATGATCCCTTCTGCTGTATGAGGTCGTTGGCTTGTCGCTTGCTTGTTCAGGTAGTTATTGATTAGAAGTGCCACTACAGTGTAAATTCACAAGTGCACGCTAACATTGTGACTAGAGCAGCATGCCAGACCCAGAAATAATCAGTTTCCGCGTCAAATAAAATTCCAGCACCTCCTCGCCAGTGTAAGTAGTAATAGTCCTTTCACCCCTAGCTACATATGGGATCCAGTCCCCCATGTCCCTGAATCACTGACCCAGCCCGACCGCCATGAAAGTTACGGAGAAAGAATTGGAGTAAGAATCTTGGTTTTTGCTATCGCCAACTTTGAAGATAAGATTAGCGGACGGGAAGTGCCAGCTCCGGTACAAAGTGCTGTGCTCCAATGTCGAGCTGCCCGTGTGACGATGATGTCACTGGCGGCGGCACGTCTAAATTCATATTATCTTCATCGTTGAACTGGGGATACGGTTCATCATGATAATCGTCGTCGTCGTAAGGTTCGTCGAAAGCCTCGGCACCGCCAACTAAGGCGATAATGCGATGAAGGATCCATTGGAGCTCTAGAAGCGCGGGGTCCGGCAGGGGAATCTCATCGTGCGCAGTGATGCGTATGAGTGTGTTGGAGAGGATTTCCTCACCAGACTCCACATTCCACAACCGTATCCGGCGACCGCAGCCAATACCACGAGGGAACGATGGGGGGGTGTTGACCTTCAAGTCGTGCAATTTAGCCATATGTGGCAACCAGTGGAATCGAACAGTAAGAGCTTGCGATTCAGGTTCCTCCTCGACGGGTTGCAAGGCGAAGTAGGCGCGTTCGTGGTATTTGTGGACATGAGGAGCGAAACACATAAGGTTCTGGACACTCTCAGTGGCCAAAGGGCCGGTGATAGCATTATACCAGGTGTCGACCCTCTCTTGGGACCAGAACATGCGTAGAACACTCCACGGGTTATATGTGTCGTTGACGATATCTGGTGATTGCAATCCTCTCATGGAAAACGGGAAAATGTGTGCGACTTCAACCGGATTGTCGGCACCAGTGATGACGCATCTATTTTTGTCCCTCATACGACACTGTTTGAATGGTTAGGATGAAATCTTTCAAAGATGAATTGCAATTCTCACCAGTTCTGCAGCCTTTTTGGACCGAGTATCTGGCCTACTCCTCAGGCTTGAGGTTGGCGAGACAGGCGTATCCCCCACCGCCGCTATCTCGGAAAGCCTTGTCGTTGACGGCCTTGGCGAGGAGGTTAGGGAGGGGGTGCGGTCGCGAGTCCTCTGTGTCCCTGCATGTCAAGAGGGAAAACAAGATGTCAGCAAAGTGCCCCTTGAAAATCGAGACAGACAAACTCACATCTTGGAAGAAGCTGGCTGCGTTCAATTCTCGTGGCAAGCCCAGCGAGATAGGTTCGAAGATCGGGATTTCTGGAGATTTCTTCAAGTTTCGGAATGTCTGCGAGCCATAGAAAAGGCCACAAAGGCTGGTCGATCTTCCCACCGACAGCGGCAGAGATCTTGTTGATCAAGCCTTCGCGTGTCTGGGAGGCAAACTCGGCTTCAGCCATACTTGGGCCAGCTGTAAATCACTGCAGCTGGGAGATGACGAGCGTGTGGCTGGAAAGATGAAAATCAACAGTCAAACCGGTTCTTGCAGAGGATTCTGATGGTGGAAGTCTGGTCATCATCCGCAGGATAGTTTACGGCAGCCTATAACGGCCATGCAGCCAAAATGCATTTTTCACTAGTAAATTCTAATGCCACAACAAAAATATTTTGACCCACAGATGAAAATGCACAAAATGATTATCTTAGATCTTGAAATTAAAAAATCAATTTGCTTTGACACAAAAAGAGAATAGATATTTTTTGTTATCTTTTCAGCAACACTCAGACATAGTTTCCTAATACAATTTTTGTCTCAAAATGATTTTAGAATGAGATTTTCACCCAGTCTGTATGTAATTAGGAGCTTTTTACACTTACTAGGGGTTGTTTTGTTGATTTGGGTCTTAAGATCTTTACTCAAGAATGAGTGAAAGTGTTGAAATGTCATGAATCAATCATAGATCTTACTTGCATTGTAGATAGCATAACTATCTAGTGAAGCTACATACAAATGATTGTTTGTGAATTATGTGATCTAGAACTAGACATATTATCTAACAAAATGCTTACATAAACAAATTTACATAAATCATTTTAATCTTTTTCCAGTCATTCTCAGACTTGATTTAATGAAACATTGTTTCTTAGTTAGCTTATCTGATTTTACCAAATTGTGAGCTCACTTATTATTTGCACTAATCTATAATTAATTCATTGATTAACTTATTATTTGTTTTAATCTGTAATATTTTTGAGATTCTGCATAGTAACAAGATTTAAAATTCTACTTTTTCATTGATGTGTGTTGTGTAAGTGATGTGATGTTTTTTTTGTAAAAAATGAATTTTGACCACATGGCTGTTATGTATAGATGCATCATGTGCAACATCATGTCACAGCAACTAACATAATTTCCAAGTGAGTGAACCATTTAAGCAAGTGAACCATCAAAATTGTCATATCCCAACTAGCTAGTTTTCAATTCAATTATGTCAACACCACAACACTCAATCAAATTAAATTAAATTACACACAGTTAAGAACATCTTGATCTTGTATATCTCTGAGTATCACAATTGCTGCAGTGTGATGAAGCTTATTGATGTGAAGCAGACTCAGATAAAAAGAGATTAAGAGATTAAGAGATTAAATAATCAGCTGTTTAACAGATGCTGCACACTCTGAAATTAAAAATGAAAGATTTTAAATCTTTTTTTTAGTTAAATCTTCTACTTTCTGTTGAATTTAACATTTAGATTTTTTATGTTTCTACTTTTCTATTTCATTCACATTGAAAATATTCTGATATTATTTCTTTAAAATAGTGACATTAATCATTTTGTATTTGTAAATTTTGATAATTTAATTAAAATATTTTATAAAGTTTTGAAACTGATTTTTCATTAAGCTTTTGATTTTATCTGCCTGTTAGTGTAATTGTTATGAATTATTAAATATTCAAAATAGTCAGAACCTGATTGAATTGCTAAAACTACTGTCAGAAAAAGTAAAAATTCATAACTGAATATTCAGCTGCTGAAGAATGTAGTTAAATTGAAAAAATATTATCTTAATTATTTTGAAGTTATTTTAAATGATCTGAAATTTAAAAGCTGCAGTATGAACTGCAGAATAAATATTTAGAAAATTTGTCTTTTAAATAATATTAAATTCAAACTGCATTTATTATTGAACTAGATCTTCATATACTTATTTTAAAACTGAGAAAGCACTCACATTTAATGACTGCAGAAAATGAAAGAAGTGAAATAATATGTAAAAATATATTATAGTATTATTTTTGCAGATTTAATTAAATTCTGAGATAAGATGACTGTTATATTTATTTAAAATAAAAAAATAAATCTGTCAGTTTTGTGTAGATTTATTATAAAAATAAAAACTTATTAAAGTCATTTCAGATCTATTTTATTTATAGTTCAGTTATTTAAACTAGTATTTAGTTTTCAGCTTTCTGAAAGATTTTCAAATCACTTTTTTAATAAACTCTAATTTTTGAAAATGAGATAAAAAAATAGAGTTTATTTAAAAGTACTTACAGCTTCAATTACAGTTAATTATTTATGATTTTCAAACTGTAGTAGTTTTGCTCTGTCATAATACTCACTACTAATAATAATTTTAGTAGTAACATAAAGTTTTATAATAAAATCAATTTCATTAAAATTATATATATTTTCTGACAGAATATCATGCTTAGTAATTGTATCTCTCAAAAATTTAAATCAATTTTTTATAATTTGCTGAGCTTCACACTTAACATAATTATGATTATAGCATTTAGAATAGTAGTTTTGAAGCTTCAAACAGCATGTCACTAAATTTAACATTTAGTTCTTATCAACATATAGAGAAATAACTGTAGAGATAGTGAAATTCTGTATAATAAGAAGATAATTAGTCATCTCTTCAATAAATATCAGCTGAGAGAAAAATTCTCATTTAATCTGATTCAATATTTAATTAGTTAATTTATTTTCTTTAGCGGAAAATAATTTGTGTAAATTTGTTTGTGCATTTACTCAAAAAAGTCTGTCATTAAATTTATAATGTAGAATAACATAAAGCACATCAAATAGCTTTGCAGCTTTACAAATTGAGATTTTTTCACAATTCTGAATAGATTTTATCATAAGTTCAAGTCTTCTTTCTTTCTCAATTGAATTTGAAGAATTCTTATTGCAAATTGATGGTATAATTGTGTGTTGAAGTGGAAGAATAGTTAAATTGAAGAATATTTTGAAGAGTGATTTACTTGCTTGAGTGGTTCAATTGCTTGAAAATTACATTAGCAGAGTCAACTATTTTTGAATGAGTGACATAACATAATCTCTTATCTGATGATCACTTTCACCTGATTTTAACTGCTCAACTTTCAATACCAACAACATCACCAACAAAGAAGCTATCAAGCTTATGATAAATTATTTAAAAAGCAAATTGATCTTTAATTTTAGTGACAAAGTCAAAACATACAGATTCAATTAAATTACACTTATTCAGCAATTTAAATTTTTAAATCAGATGGTATTTACTATTTTTCTACATTATAAAAAACTTTTAAATTTACAAAAATCAACTTTTTTATATATATTTAAAGTCTTTTAAAGTATAACTGTTTGTCAATTTTTAAACTAATACAAAATTCTGTTGACAAAGTTATTAAATTATTAACAAAAAATTACTCAATTAATCAGTTGTGTAATCATTATTAAAGTGATATCTGAAACATTTTATAAGACTTATAAAATGATTCTCAGATGATATGTTTGATTTCAGATTCAAATATGAGATTTTAAAGTAAAAACTATCAATCTTATTTCATTTTAGAAAATAAATTAGATATGTAAATTTAAATCTGCAACTCAAAATAAAACAAGTAAATTTCATTTTATTATATATTAAAGCAGCATGTCTCTTTTACATCTCAGTAAGAAAATATAATGATCATATTACATTTCATAAGAGCTCATTGTAAGTGATTGAAAGCTAGATTTTCATTTAGTAAACTATCTACTTTGAAAAAAAAATCAGATGAAAAAAAAAGTTCATCAAAATTAATTTAAAGATTTTGTAGTTAAAATAAACTGTAATTAAGTTTAAGTTCAGCTCAACTTAACTTATAACTTAACTTGCTTGAGTTGCAAGTCAAGTTGATATTTTCTCAACTCGATTTTGAAAGTCTAAAAATGAGGCAACTTGAGACTGATTTAAGTCAACTTAATAAATCAGTTATATAACAAAAATAAGATGTTACTAAATGAACAAAGTATCATTTGAATTCTTATTTAACTTTCTATCTAATGATTGTTTTTTCATATTTTTCTAATGTATAATAGATTTGATATGAAATTTTAAAATATATTTATTTTAATAAAAACTAGTACTGTAGCAGATCAATGTTTAATAAGTTAAACTGCAGCTGAGTTCAAGTTGAAATGAGTTCTGAAAAGAAAGTGAACTTAACTCAGTTAAGTCAAGTTCAGATTGAAGAGTTTCTGAATTGAGTCTGAGTTTATAGCAAATCAAAATTAAGTTTTCATTGAGTTTATTAAACTACATCAAGTCTATCA
>LJPK01000676.1:0-45731 GCA_001430945.1 Amauroascus niger
CACAAATCAACCAAATCCTCACACTTACTGAGACTTGACTATTTATGATATTATGACTTTCAGTATTAATTTAATCATCACTACAACTACTTCAAAAAAAAGTTTGATATCAACAGAGATTTCTACAATTCACATGTCAAACTCAATCACAGACTCAATCACAACAATTTCTGAGTCAAGTAATATTTCTAACTCTGAGAAAGCTTTTATGAACTGTTTTGAATTGCAAGAAGATGATAATACAGTAAGTGTGATACAGATGATTGAGTCTATGAAAGAATTCTGTGAAAAGATCAACACTACAAAGCTTGTTGATGATTCACTACACAAAATCTTCTCTGTCTGCTGTGTTTGTTTCTTCTCAGAAATATGATGTTGCAATCTTAAGTTGACATTTTAAGTCAAACAATTGCAATGCCAGAAGTTGGAGATAGATATGTCTAACTTCAAGGGTATGAACTGTCAGCACAATCTAAAGAGAATCATACACAGATGTGATACAAAGTCATTGAAGAAGTATGGAGGAGTGCTAAAACTAGGCAATTGTGTGGAGTGGTCAATGCTGCCAGAGAAAATCTACACTTTTGGGCAGTAAAAAGCGCCTAAATGAGCATCAAGTAGCGTATCTTCTCTATATTATGCCACATATAGTAGATTTAGTTACCAAATAGAGGCTTTTGCAGATAAACTTCTATTCCTCTGAGTGAACCTCAATCATCGCGTAGTTCATGAGCAAGATGAGGAGGACCCTTTCATTCTCAGCGATCTGCCAACAAGTATATTGCCTAGAACTTTTTCCGCAATTATTTTTTAAGAGCCTCGATGCGCCCTATTTGCCACCCCTTCACTATAATCTTGCCCCCGTCTAAGCCTTGTAAAGACATGAAGCCTAAAGCTGCCTGGCCGTTCCCAAAAACCTATTACAAACAATATTGCTGGCTTCCTTCTCGCTGCGTCCGTGTCAGCGTGAGATGAACTGTCTAAGAACGCTCTGCAAACCAATAATATTCAAAGTGAGGTGACTAAAGCCCGGCAGTAATTTACTGCCTCCGTGCCTCTGAGGTTAGGAGACCCATCTGGCCTTGACATCAATCTGATGGTTTAATCCATGTCGTACAGCTAAGCCTTGCCAAGGCACCTTAAATATTTTAGCGTCGAGACTGAGCTCCTTCTAACACCAAAAAGAGGTTAGGCGCTCGCTTCCCTGACTGGGTATTGGCAAGATCAAGACCCACCCGACCCAGCACAAATGACTCCTGAATGGAGAAAACCAGATAACTGATAACAAGCAGCTTTGCTGTTCATAGCTCTTCAGCTCATCGTTCGCCCCTTCCTTGACGCACAAATCAGCCATAGCTAGACTTTTTCATACGAAGTAATAGACGAGTCAGTTCTGAATGGAGTGCCGTATTTTGGTTATTATACAAGCTTTGAGGTCAAAGTCCCTCATTGAATAACGCATAGACCCGGTTAACTAAGCCCGTGAAGAGAAAACATTCTCTCGGTATTGCAGAGGGGTCTTGATATGCTTCTGTTTGGCGTTGGGGGACTGAAGAATGGGATCTCTCACAGTTGTGCTTTAATGACCTTTTTCGATGCTGACTTAGCGACTGCCTCAAGGGGAATTTAGATCGCACGGGTGTCGATAAGTATTTAAAAGACTACCGCGAAGTAAAAAAGCTCAAGGTTACTGAGACCTGGATGAAGGTGTGATAATTCATTCTTCTATCTACATATAATGACAAATTCGAAGCAGTCCTGTACTCTGTGGTCCTCTAGGGTGGCCTCTTTATCTAACCCGGCCATGTCCATCTGTTAAAGTTTCCAAATTTTGAACCACGCGTTGGAGCCTTCGACCTATCTCTGCAACCCGAGAGATTTGAGAGGCACGGAGCGTAGATTCTCTTCCCATACGACGATCTCCTCTTTGTGGCCTGTGGTCAGTAATGCTGTTCCCACTTTCCCCCTCCGCTCCATCTTCTTGTAAAGGAGTGTTCCACTGTTTCCCATGATGGCTGGATAATTCTCGTTCCTTGCTCGCAAGGGAACGAACAGTGGAGCTACCATGTAAAATTTCTGTGCTTGATGAACTGTCTTCATCGGTACTTGGAAACACGACCTCAATAAATTTTCCATGCTTCTCCAGCGAATACTCGCCCCTCCAGCTCGGCGGGTAAGATCGTTGTCGTACCATCTCAGCTATAAAGGCATTACAAGCATCAATTGCTTGTAACACCTTTTTAGATTTTGCTAGGGGGCAAGCTTGATGCTGAACTGCAATGCCTTTCAGAGCTTGCGCCTGCCCGACAATGGTATGGTATGGAATGGTAAAGTCATGCTGACGTGGTCCAGGAAGCATCTTGCGCTTGTTGTCCCTGATAATCATAGCATTGATGGTTTCCACAATCTTAGTGGCTCCCGCATCACCAGGATATGCAAATAATCTTCTAACAGACGGCGTAGCCAGTCTATATAGGGCATGGTGAAATTGAGTTGGTATTGGGTTTTCTTCCATTCCCACTACCGAGCCACTATCTTCATCCGATTCGTCTAAGTTGACCATCAGCATCGGTTAAGTAGAATCTCCTCTCGTACATACCCTCTGAACCAAACAGAGTAAAACCACTATCTTCATTGTCTTCATCACTGTCATAAGCATTGGGTGCAAATGATTCATCTAGTTTAAGCATTAGCACTAGCTTCATAGAAGAAGTCCTTGTACATACCTTTTGAAAAAAAGCGTTGCTTCGAATTTCTCACCATTCTTGATGCCACGTAGTAACATAAGAGTTGAATGGAATGTTTTCATAATTGAAGAGTCTAGGAACTCTTCAACTTCAACTTTATATAGCTTCCTTGAGCGAGATATTCTATCTGCTTGTAAGATTAAGATTGCGCATCTTTCACTTCTGAATCCGGAGACCCAGCTTTCCGGCGATCTGGATTATGATTAGAAGTGAAAAATGGGTTGATTGCTGGCTGACAGGTCTTCGTGGGGATAATAAAGTGGTTCCCACCAATCCTCAACGACGACAGGTTCAGCCAGGGGGTTGGCCGAAGACCTTCTCTCCGATACGATGATGTTCGGCTTTCGCATCGAAGCTTGAATATCACGCGATGAGGCTGCGAATGTGTTCAAATACAAGCCTTGGCATGAGCCAAGGCTCCTCCCCTATTCCGGCCTAGCTTCCCACGTGATCCCCGAAGATCCCACCCTGGCCTCCAATCCAACCTTCAGACTTCCCACAATCGCATCCTTGGCTCACGTCTCGGATAGTTTCGCAAGTTCGCTCTGCTCGATGAGGCTAGTGCACGTGATATACTAGAGCCAATCAAAATTGCACAGCTTCAAACAGCCAAAAAGCAACAACTTGATCAAGAAGAAGGAAAATCAACTATCATTAGCTGGGCTAGCAGTTCAAAATCAGCCTCTGAGGTGTGCAGAGAGCTGTTCTTCTATATAAATGTTCCCTGTGCCAGTCTATACCGCTATATTTCAAGACATACGGATAAGGAAAAGGCAGTTCAGCTAAACGAAAGCTTCGAGTCTCTGAAGAAGTTGCTCTTATACAGTGGATTCTGTCTATGGATAGCCGTGGCCTTCCTTCAACCGTACGAAGCATGGCAAATCTACTTACTCAAGAAGTGAGGAGCAGGAAATATAGAGACAGTTGGGCCTATTCTCCATTCAACAACTGCCTAGCTGGGCAACAAAAGTTTCGTCGACTCTGCAGAACCAAGAAACACGTCGACGCTATGCTACAGGAGGAGCTAGGAGAGTTGTCTATTAACATTGTTGGCTTCTTTGAGATATATTTGAGGGCTATACCCGCCCGCAGTTCAACCGGGCGAGCGGCGTTTAATAACTTCAGGGAGGTGGACGGGCCCTTTACAGCGAAGAGGATGGGAACTGGAGTGGAGCTCTTACACACAGTATCTTGATTAAGCAGTTCCCCAATCTCTATACTGTTGATCAAGACTTGACGTGCTGTTTCCTTATCAGAATTAAGATCCTCTTTGACTAAGCTGACAAGCAGTTCCGGCACCAACACCTCTTTCCCGTCAAGATACTGGAATCTCGTGCCAATTCGTCGACAGACGCATGGATGGAGGTTGCAAAATGAAAAATAACATGATCCAACCTAAATCTAATCAGCTAGTGAAAGATGTAGAAACTAGAGGAGACTTACAGCAGCTCATCCCTTTTCTGATAGCCAGGAGAATGCCACGGTCTTCCAAAAAAGGAGCACTTCTGACTCAAAATTTCATATTGTAGCGTTGACTTGTAAGTTGACTTGTAGTTAGGATCAAGAACAACCTGCGGATGAGGATGGTATTGTTTGAGACGTTCATCAAGGCCATCCCAGTTAATATTTGGATATCCGCGCTCCATCGATTCCTGCTGGGCAGTCTCCATCTGACTCGCCCAGTAATAGAGCATCCTATCTCCAGTCCTGGAGATTGGCATTGCCGATTGTCTTAAATCCTATTCCTTCGGCACCGATTACAGGCTTGTAATCTGCATTGGCGACATTCGAAGATATATTGGCGGAGATGGTAGGAACATTCCTCGCAGGTATGAGGGCCAGGCACAAATTTCCATCTCTCATGGCTGCATTCATGGTTCTCCAAAAGCTCATTCATGATCCTTGCGATTTCGTTATTTACGGGGGCCTGAACTTCGGGCGCTATAACTTCTCCCTCGTGGTCAGGTGGCGGTTCATGAATCTCTGCCTGAGGCTCATCAATATCTGAGGGAAGGGCAATAACAGGAGGGCGTGCTTCTCGATCGATTATTTGATGTGCGCGGGCAAGGAGGCGGTGCTCATTCCATTGCTCACAGGTACAATTCTTCCAACGCTCGCCACAGTTGTAGCAGAATTGGGCACCACAATGGCAGCTATTTTTCTCCCGTCAGTTATTATCAATGTTGGAGAAAGGAGAGGGCACGAACGTCATATGATTACAACCATGATCTAGCTCCACCACTCGCCAACAGGAATAACATCGCTGCCATCCACTTTCCTCGGCGGTATTGAGAAGCAGCTGCAAAGCGGTATCATTAGGACAGTCACCCGTATGAGCCCGCCCCTTGCAGTTTGCACAAGTTGTGAATCCGCAATGGGGACAGGTAGCTACTTCCCCGTCTATATGAGCTGAGTTGATGAAGGCGGAACAACCAGGAGAATAGCAGTACGTTCTGTTCGGGGTTTCGAACTCAATTTTCTTTCTCTCGTAGCGTTTCACGAGGTCAGATTTGAGAAATATGCGAGCAATGCTCATGATAATAAGCTGTCGGCAACAGCGCGGTGGGAACAGCGATTCGTCCGTCATTGACGCATTGAAAAGGTCGTCTAAACAGGAGCGACAATACTCATGGCCGCAGGGCACGCGTGCCACGTTCACGAAATCCGTATCTTCTCTGCAAGCAACACAGCGGTGTATCAAGGAAGGCGACGGGCGAATCCGCCGGGCAGCCCAAGTAGATGATTCAGCTGGCTCATTCTCCTCACTGGCCGCGTCCACGCCGTTGATGTCGCTGCCTTGAGATACGTATAAGATGCGAAGTTTTTCCAAAGTCTCATCGTCGAGGTCTTCTGAATCCGCGTTCAATCGGGGATCTTCTGTGGTTTCAGGGCTCCTATTCTCTGTCCAGCGACGGGCAACATCCCGGTCTTTGGTTGCATTTTCCTCTTCAGCTAAGTTTTCGCCCAGAATCCTTCCGTCAGCCAAAACCGCGGTGGCAAAGCTCCTAGCCATTCGCCTATCCAGGAGGCACTGGGAAGTGCTGTCAAACTCTTCATTTTGTAGCTGAAATGCGAACTCTTCATCAGTGGGCTTTCGAGATTTTCCTTTAGATGATTCAAAATAGAGGATGATATCCTCATGCTGCAGTCGAACAATGAGATCCGCCGTAGCTTGATCGATTTCTGGTTCAAACACGCAGGCCATCATGGTTGACTGATCGAGTGTAGTTTTGCGGTTAGGATCGAGGAGGGTAAGGCCTTGTACAAACTGAGCGGGGGTACGGACGGATTTCGCTATATGGTCGAGTAAAACGC
The DNA here is from genome assembly GCA_001430945.1 of Amauroascus niger. NCBI lineage: Eukaryota > Fungi > Ascomycota > Eurotiomycetes > Onygenales > Onygenaceae > Amauroascus > Amauroascus niger. The sequence continues at coordinate 6,063 of LJPK01000676.1, forward strand.
TGGACTCCAGCTTTGGGAGCTGGACGATAAGAAACCAATATATTGGTGCTGTGCTAATCGAAATACTAAATTGGAGAAGAAAGAGAAGAGGAAGAAGAAGAAGAACTACACAACAGAGATATATCCCCCAGTGGCGTGCTAAGCTAACCCAAAGAGGAAAGCTGCCGGAACATGCCATCAACATCGTTGTTCTTCCATCCTCAGCCCTAAGCCCTATTCGTGATGCTTGAGGTTGTACTCTAGTCACGGCCGTGACAGCTGGCCGGTCTCTCAAGGTTTTCTCCTGCCATTCACAGCCAACACACTAGGTTATCGCCAGGACACCGACACTGGTAAAAAGCAATTACATAATGGTTGCCATCGCTGCACCTTTTCGTCGCACAAAAGAGGAGAACTATTGAACAGTGCAATAGGTTGAGGTTCATAAGCCCGAAAATGGCAGGAGAGCGACGCTGGCTGGAACATCACGGTGGGGTCGAAGCACGATCGGATCAAGGCCACAGGGCTACTAATATAGGGCCCGGCGCGGCGGGCATAACTGTTTAACACTACCACGTGATGTCCCCATATTTCCTCGGAGCTTCAGGGCCAGCGAACATAACATGACAGTGCTTCGGCCTCTGTGCCCACTGGCTCTCTTTCTTTTGAGAGAATGCCTGCATTGGTGTTCTTGTGACTGATCAGTATCTGAACTGGTTGGTCACTCATTGGGTATCCTGTCGCTCAGGCCTCGGATGCAATGCAAGCTAATCAACAAATCAACAAGGCCACTTCCGGATCATCCTCATAAGAGCATGAGAAATTGGAAATTCAGGGAGCCCTCTTGTTCAGGAAGAGGGGTTCGATAAGAACGCATGCAAGGCCACTTTAATTGAATGTGCGCTCTATACGAAAGGATATCATCTCCCAGACATATTTCCATGCTGGATCTCAGGACTTGCCTAGAAGAGTGGATGGAATTTGACAGTGTGGTGGTTGAGACCTCATCCTTACACTGAACAATTTTCACCACTAACAACCAAAGCCGTAGAGCCACAAACCACTGGCTCCTTGCCTGAGCATCCACCTAGCTCTTTTATGAGCCTGAGAATCAAGCTCCCCGCGAGCCACAACCGCCAGCTCCTTGACGAGCTCAAGGTGACAGCTCTTTGGTCCTCCGTGAGTCTAGCTTCTCATCCTCCTCCCGGCTCCTTGGAGCCTTCTACAAAGAGAGACACCCTATCTCTCTGTTGAAAATATATATCAATACTTGTAGGGGTGTTTTCCCCTTGAGCCTACGGGTTTGGGTTATTTTCCTTCTACACCAGCAGATTCTATCGACTTGAAGAGGTGGGAATTGCAACACCACAGGGGTTAGGGACGTAGGACTTAGCTTTTCTGCCTGGGGAAGATTCCAGTATTGAAGATGCATGGGCTCTGCTGATGTATCAGATAGGTAGTCCTGCTCTACCCGCTTCCGGCGTTAAACAATTACACACACACCGGCTAGCGAACACGCCACCAGGTTAGCCGTGGCAACGCATTATTCGGTTCTTCAGCAGCGTACTGACTTACATCCGGGAGGCAAGGCTGAGATAGCGTTTACAGTTCCTGAATGTGAGGCGGGTCGACCCGGAATTCAACTCCACAGAACGCGAAAGACACGCTACGCTACAGGAGGAACTAGGGGAGTGATTTGTTGACATTGTTGGCTTCTTTGATATATATTTCAGAGGTATACCCGGTCTTAATTCAGCCGTGCGAGCAGCGTTTAAAACTCAAGAAAGTGGACAAGCCCTTTATAGCGAAGAGGACGGAGAACAAGAGTACAGCTCTTTCACGCAGGTTCTTGATTAAGCAGTTCCCAATTTCTGTGCTGTTGATTAAGACTTGTCGTGCTGTTTCATCATCGACCTTAAGATCCTCTTTGACCAAGCTGACTAGCAGCTCTGGCACCAACACTTCTTTGGCGTACGTCAAGACACCGGAATCTCGGGCCAGTTCGTCGACGGAGGCAATTCGGTGGATAGAGGTTGCAAAATGAAAGATAACATGATCCAACCTGAATCCGATCAGCACTGGTCAAAGATGTAGTTACGGGGAAACTTACAGCAGCTCATCCCCTCTTGGACCATAATAGCCGGGAGAATGCCATGGTCTTCCTGAACAAGAGCGATTCCGACTCATTATCTCACATTGTAGCGTTGACTTGTATGTTGACTTGTAGTTAGGATCAAGAACAACCTGCAGATGAGGATGGTATTGTTTGAGACGTTCATCAAGGCCATCCCAGTCAATATTTGGATATCCGCGCTCCATCCATTCCTGCTGGGCAGCCTCCATCTGATGAGCTCTGCAGAGCTGACGCTGCTGGCGGCCTGACAAACATGCTGTTTCGCTGCTGTATTTCTGAAAGATGGAGGGCTTGATATAGCTCTGACAAATTGGGCAGCGCATCGCTGTTCCGCTAGCGGGGCTTTGAAGTTTGCTTTGCGTGGTGGGTATGTCGAGTAATCGTGGGTCAATCGGCAGGGAAGGAGAGATAACGATTGAAGCATCTATGGAAAAGCTGGGCTCCTCGTGTTCCACTCCACAATGGGTAAAAGAAGAATAGCCAGAGTCCTCAGTGCTTTGGCTGCGAACACTGCTCGCGCACGTCCGTGTTTGGCAACCCGACTTTCCATGCGCGGATGAGTGTGTCTTTTTTATTGGCTCACAACTGGCTGACCTATATCTGCGACGCTTTTTCAGTACATTCTCCACATCCAACCCCTGACGCTTTCGCTTAAAATTCTCAACGGTGGTAAGACAGATATCAAGGTCGTGACCGGTACTTTCCTCTGCTCGGCACGGAACAGCCGGTTCAGCCTTGGTTTTAGGCTTGAAACACGCGTTGCGCCTGGGCACTGGAATACAGTGGACATCATGATTGTGATGCTGTAGGTCCATAATTGAATCAAAGAGCATGCCACAGTGAGGGCCACAACTGACTGGCTTGCCAGTATTCAGAATCTCATAATGTTTGTCCATCTCTTTCTTAAGCGACTGGGGGTCCAAGAAAGGCTTCATGCGCTCGCTCGCCGCTTTCGTTGTATCCACCAAGCATCCAGGACAGTAACCGGGCGACGCAATCATCCCGCAGACTTGGAGGTAGCCATACTGGCAGGGTATCGTTTGTGGATCGTCAAGATGTTGCTGGCAATGTTGTTCAAATTCCGCCTTATCAGTCACCCACACATGGCAGATAAAACAAAGAGCGGAGAAACCATGTTTCTTTTGCAGGCTCTTTTTGAGACACTTGTAGATATGCTTCCATCGTCGTTGGGTTGCGTCAACTGATTCACTGCAGATGAGAAAGCGCGGAATATATGTCAGCTCTTAAACAGTCACTTAAGCAGCACAAGGAACTTACCCATTCAGTGAGGCTGAGCATTCAGCAACCGGGCAACAGCCGTTATCTGACTTAAGGGCGGGATGGTCAGAAACTGGACTCTTCTGCTTACAAATGGTCACCATATCCTCAAGCGCCTGTCGTCCCTCAGGACTTCGAAGAGGGACAGAGAGAAACAACAAGGAGCTGAGCCGCTTCCGTTCTGGCATCAGATGAGCAGCACGATCAAACCACGTCCAGTGGTATGAAAGAGTGTAGTCATCTTCCTCAGTGGCTCCTGGTTTACGCTCCCTTGGAAGCCGTGTTTGCCATGAATCAAGCTCCTGAGCCAGGAGACGTTCTTTGTGCTTATAAAGTTCTTTTCGCTGTTCCCAGAGCTCCTGGAGATCGTCTGGGCCTGCTGTTTGCATTCTAATAGTCAGTTCATTGATCTGATCATTCAATTTAGCACATTCTTCACTACTCTCCAGATCCTGGCGCAATTTTGCAGGCAATGTCTGCCAGAGACGTGGGTGGCGGCGAAGTGTCAACCCATGAAGGGGTTCCGCAAGATCCCGGCGCTGTCCCAGTCTGAGTATGTTCGATACCCCTGAAACGGTGCTGGTGGAGCTCATATATGATTCAAAGTATATTCGTGGATTCCCCCCATGACCGGCGAATTGCATCAGTTCTTCAATAGAGTGTCCGGTTTCTATGATCACCAGCAGCATGACTATTAGCCAACAACCCAACTCCACTCTGTGAAGGGGTCACATACCATTTGTCCAAACCAGCGCCTCCGCACGCATATCATGGACACTGATGAGTTTATCATACCCAGAACGGTGACTCAATTTTCCAAGCTCTCCTTCAAACCAACTGACGCTGAGAATCTCTCTGGTTGGGCCTTCAGGGGACACCTTCTCAAAGAATGGTGTACCTCTGCCTGGCTTGCTGTGATGTAAAGTCACTTTTTCCGCCATGTTCTTCCTATCATCAACGAGCTCTTCAGGGTTCTGCTTGTAGAGATCTACAGTTGGAGGGCCAAGCGCTAGTTCATACTCCTCCTCCACTGAAGGCTTGAGTGCGAAAATTTCATCAGCTGTCTTGAAGTGGAGGAAGAGACCCTGTGCAAGGCAAATAGCAAGAGGCTCAAGAACCAGGTTCAGGTAGAGAGGAAGCAACTCAATATCTTCCTGCATAGGGTGATGGGGGCTGTTTCATATATTGTCTCGGGTCAGCCAAGAGGTTGGATTGGTAAAGCAGATGATGGACTTACTGCTTATGTTTCTTTCTGGACATGCTCTTTGAATCTCTTGTAGGTTGGATAATGATCTCTGATTGACCTTTGTGGTTGTGTATGACCAGGAAAGTTAAACCCTGCACATGAGGTGAGACATCTACAGTAAGAAAGGCAGTAGCTCCAGTGAGGGCTGACACTCACCTCCAGAACATAGAGACCGCGTCCTGAGTGCTGTCGTGCGGTGGACTCAACATACTCACCCACCTGTGCTGATGAAAACATGGACATCTTTAGGAGAGCTGATAGGTACACCCAATACAATGGGTATGGAAACACGTGCCAATCGTTATGCCAAAGCTGCTGGAGAAGATTTTTGAAGTGTTTCAGCGTAACATAGTCTTGCTCATCATGGTCCAGATTGAGCTTGATGTGTTTATGAAGCTCCTGGAAGATGAACTGAGAGATAGCCAGTTAGCAATATCCATCATCAGCAGAGTCAAAAGGGTGCATGGGCTACCTACATTTGTTCCCGAATTAGTCACACCGTGCGGTAGCTTCTCCCCTTTCTCGCGGGCCCAATGTGCGGTGAACCTCTTCCATGAATGCCATATTGAAGAGGGCTTTGGCCTTGGGTCCTTGAGGGATCTTCCCTTTGTGGTCTTGGTGATATAGATGATAAAATCCTGCTTGGTCTTCTCATCAAAGATATCCTCACATGAATATCTTTTGCAGTAGCTGTACCGAGAAAAATGAGCTTCATATCTGAATGCTGAGAATGAAGGCCAGCTTACTGCTCCCAGATCTTCCACATGTCTGCATAAACCCCCTTGGTCCTATCCTCTATTGCCTTCAGGACAGGTCGTGCGTCGCGTGGATGTTTATCAGGGTGAAAATCTGCTTCATCGGCCATTCGATCCCTGTCCTCAAGGCTGACTTTCTTTGGCATGGTGCTGATTCTGCGTAATTCGGGCGGGTAGAAATGTAGAAACCACAGGGACTTTTTTGAGCACTGGGGAATACAGGTGGCTGTTGAAAGAAACTACACTTGAAATAGTATCTATACATAACAACAATCAAAGACAGAGTAGGGAGAATGAGCCAGAGGGGGGAGGGCGGACCCTCCCCGAAAATTTGAGCATCCGGCCGTCGATGCACGGCCAAGGCAGAAATATTTGGACCATCGCGTAAACTTGACTGAACATGATGATGCTTTCAGCAGGCGGGCGACTGGTGGGGAGGCCGGGTGATTGAGGCTGGTGAGGCAGATGGTGAGGATGGTACGAAGGGGTGAGGACGGGGTGAGGAGAGGGTGAGGAAGGGGTGAGGACAGAGCGGCGAGCCTCCCGCACTAATCCGGATGCGGCGCTGCCAGATTCCCGCGTAACAACCTGGGTTATTCTGTGTTGAAATATCAGAGAGCTCTTCTCCCCTCTCTCTCCCGTGACCCAGTTCTGATGGAGTCCTTCTCCGCCAAAGTACCTCCGTAGTCGAGGCACGTTACATCTGAGTGGGCGCCCACCCCCACCTTCCCGCTGCAGATTCTAAAACGCGGATGTTTGCTCTGTTTGCCGAATATACATGAGAAATTACATAATCTATGTAAACAGTGCAAACATTCGAATTCTGCCGCATGTCCCCGCTATCGTGTCTTTCGCCACTAGTCCAGATTTGGTAGCTTCCATCATTTTGCTTAAGCAGAGGTCGAAAGAGCAGATGATCTTCTCAGCCATCGACAATTGAACACGTTCCTTTCTTTTTTTTTTTTGTTTGCCTGCATTGTACACGCGCGGGAAACTTTCCTGCTATCTACCGGATTGCATTCCCCGAAACCATCCCCCCCACACGCCGACCTGCAACCGCATTCCTTATCGCACTTCCGATGAGAAGTTTTGGACTCTGACGACCAAAAGTAGGCCGACTCACAAGCACGACAGGGAGGAAAAAGTATCCGTTGCGTCCAACACACAATAAGAGGCTCGTTACTGCAAAATAAGAACCCCCGTGACTTGTCTAGTTTGATCTTGCTGAGCTGCTTTCACGAGCTACTTTGTCCCCCGTCGGGACTGACAGGTCAAGATGCCGAAATATAAGTCTCACCATTCCTACTGGCCTCCTTCAAGCTTGATATCCCTCAATTACCATCTAGCTAACCGTCTATGCACTCTTCTGTAGGTTATCCCTTTGTCCTTCAAGTCAGGATTACGGTTTGGGGGGATCGTCACCCGCGTCTCGGAACGCAGAAATGGATTCCAGGAAAAGATTGCGCCGATGACAATTCCGATTCGCTAACGTTGTGCCCATCTGGATCTTAGGCGACTACTGCGATGTCTACTTGACGCATGACTCGATGAGCGTGCGAAAAGCCCATAATTCAGGTCGGAATCACTTGAGGAACGTGGTCGAATACTATCAGCGTGAGTTAATTTTTATATTTTTTTCTTGCCTGAACTAGCTGCATTTTTCTTTCCGAGACGATCAACTGACCTGATTCAGAAATCGGCCACGAAAAGGCACAGTCAGTTATCGACTCCATTACATCTTCCTACGCTGCAGAAGGCCAGGCTGCTGCCAACCCCATGCTCCAGCACCCCGGCATCCCCGGCGTTCCAGGCGTTCCTGGTGTCCCTGGTGTTCCGGGCGTTCCTGGTGTTGGTGTCCCAGGCGTCCCAGGCGGATTACCTCCACCTCCATTTGGTTTCCCAGGTAAGGCCGCTTTATTCAAGTGCCGCGATCTGCTAGGTATTTGATCCTAACCTCTTCCTCAGGTCGTCCTGGCTCAATACCACCGCCTCCATTCGGAATGCCCGGTGGCCCAGGCGGTCCGCCACCAGGCATGATGCCACGTACGTTTTTCCCTCTAGTCCCACAAAACAATGACCATCCACACTAAACGATTCCACTCCTAACAGCTCCTGGAGGCAGAGGAGGAATGCCTTTTCTACCTCCCTTTCCCGGCGCTCCACCACCAACCTCCGGCCCAGGCGAGTTCCCACCCCCACACGCAATTCCCGGCATGATTCCACCGCCCGGCAACCTTCCCTTCCCTCCACCGCCAGGCGGCGCATTCGTGCCTCCACCAAACTTCCAATTCCCTCCTCCCGGTGCGCCAGGTTTCCCTCCGCTGCCAATGATGGCGGGAGGACTACCGGGCGGACCAAGCCCCGGACCTTACACTCCTGGCTCAGCACCGAGCAGCGCGCCTGGTTCTGCGCCTCCACCGCACGGAGGAGCTCAAGGGTATCCACCACCACCGGGTGGCGGACTGTCTGGTCCGCCGCCGGGACTGGGCGAGCCCAAGTAGCTTCATTCCTTCCTTCGCGGGGCAATACGTGCTGCTATACTTTCTCGATTATTCTTTGTTCTTTTGTGTTTGGGTGGTCTCCTTATCTGGTCTCGGCAATGTCTGCCTTTTTTGTTTCCCCCCTTTTTTTTCTTTCTTTTTTCCTTATATCGAAGTTAAGCCGCTCCTGGAAATGTATGAATATATCACAAGGGTCTTTTTTATGCTGTCTGAGCGTTGTTAAAAACCGGTATCAACCAGGGCATAGATCAACTGAGAAAAGAAACATTGAAAATGTAATATTGTTAACAGGAAACTATTTTGGGATTAGCACGGAGGTACCGTTGGGTAGGGAGTGTTTGAGTCTCTGAAGCAACTCGTCATTATTGTGCTTGTTAAGTTGGTTTCCTTCCCCTAACAGCTTCTTCTACTGAATCTGCTTTATTTTCAAACATTTCGAACGCAAAAACCACGGCTACCAGCGATATGAATTACGAGGTTGAACAAGAAATTGTCGCATTCTTCGAGAAGACCACGACGACTCGCTCAGCCTGTGACAACTATGCGAGTGAGCATCTTGGTGGAAATGTCACTCCAGTCGACGTGCAAGGCGTGTGTAGCTACACCGTCTATGCTGGCCTTAACGCCGAATTCGTCGTGCAGTATCGTCTAAAGTCGCAAACGCTGAACATGGACACTATGAACCTCGTCAAAGCAATTTATGGTATCTTGACACCCCAGATCTCCTTCAAGGGACAGATTGGGGAAGATCATGAGAGTAAAGAACCGCTTCACATATACGTGATGAACCGAATGCCAGGCATCTCTCACCTGCATTTCATCCTGGCCCATAATGGCGATGTACCTGAAAACTCGCCCGAGTTTTCTCGCTGGCGCCAAAATCTTGTGGCCGACAACGCAAAGTATGTGATTCATTCCCTAACGCGATATATACAGAATTTTGCTGGATTATATATGTCCTTACTATTGTAGATTCTTTGCTTTATCTTGGAAAGCTCCTCAGGATGTTGATCAAACGTACCGCGAGAGCCTGCGCCATCAGTACGAACGAGACCTGAATTTGCTGCTTGCTTCTCTCCCCGTTCGATTCCATCCATTGATCAACAAGTCTCTTGACTCGTTGCCGGCCATCTTTTCACTTCCTATGGTGCTACTACACAATGATTTCGGTTCCTTCAACATGCTAGTGGACGAAAACTCTTGCAATCTGCTTGGCGTGATTGATTGGGCCGAAGCTGATATTGCTCCATTCGGCATAAATCTCTACGCCCATGATCGTTTGATAAGCAAAATCCACTTGAAACATGGCTGCTCCAGGTATGATGACTATCGCCTTTTGGATGAGATATTCTGGAGCACGTTCAGTCAAGAAACCGGAGTGGACAGTAATGAAACGATCAAAACTATCAAAGCTGCAAGGATTGCTGGAGTGCTGTTATGGCTGGGCTTCACGAGTCGTCTTCCGAATGAGCCGATGCCGATACCGATTTCTGATGATGATGAAAGCGGAGCATATGGCATGCGTGGTTTAGACGGGCTTTTGATTAATCCAACTACGAGGTTCACGGACTTGGATATAAATTAGATGAACTAGGAGAAAAGAGAATGTGAAAATGACTAGGCAAACTGGATACAAAACATAGCACTAAAGGATGCCGGCCATAGCAAGAGCGGCTTTCAAGTCTTCGACATTCTCTAACTTAGGAATAGTGGTGTTATAGGGCAGTGGGCGGTCAAGGGGTGGTTGGACATCCCATAGTTACAGGTGGAAAGGAAGCTGTTTCTGGCATCAAAAGGTGGTCATTTTCGGCGTCATTTTCACAAGTCCTCATATTCTATGTGGTAAAATGATATCAATATATCAAGCTTCTTGCTATGAACTTGCAAAGCTGTTGAAAGAACTTCAAGGGTTTTACTTTGATCAAGAACACAACTTGTACAATATTAATCTACAACAGTATAATAAGAAAAATTAGAACAGCATGAAAAAGGACTGCACGGTTCACCCAGGATGGAAAACAGGCAATCAAAATACATACATGGAATTTTAAAAGAAAACTCTCTTGGCGTTTCCAGGCGTGCTCACGGCCTCTGGGTTGAAAAGGTGTCCCACCAAGAAGAGAGAGGGAAGAAGGAGAGATAAAATATGCAAAGACAAGGTCATCATAAACTAAAAAATGATACGTGAAAAGGGTCGGTGGTAGGAAAAGGGAAACACCCATTCTCGTGAAACGCCCGGACGACAAAAGAAAAAAAGACGAGGTGAAAAGAAACAACACGCCAGCCGCTGGTCGTGGAATATTACTCCATAAACACTTGCGCAAGCCCATGCATTTTAATGCATTTCTTTACAAGAAGAAAACAAGATAGCAAACAGAAAAGCAGCTAAATCAGTTCTCATAGCCTGCCCCTCTCTGCCACGGACTAGCACTGTTTTGCATCCGGTATTGATGCGGATTGGAGTTTGCTGACCCGCTTCTATTAAAGGGCGAACTAGTATACGCTCTTGGCACTGGCGATGCGTTTTGGGATCGTCCGTAAAAGTCTCCATTGTCACTATACATGCCACGGGGTTCATGCGTTTGGGGTGGGCTCGAAGGGGAGTTACTACCCATCGGGAAGAGTGGTACAGACGTATCAACAGGCGAATGAGGTGGTTGCCGTGTACTTTGATGAGATAGGGCAATGCCGGATCCATTATCATGGTGCAATGAACCAGTGTGCGCGCGGTTCAGGGAGTTGCCTGAAAATGACGCGACATCGTCGTCGAAAGGTCTCTTCACCTCACCTCGTGCAGTGGCACCAAGCGCGTCTAGTTCGGTGGTTAGTTGCGTCTGAGACTTGATGAAGGAGCCTCGGTCATCTCTCATGGGTTGATAGCGGGTATCTGGATTTTTGGATACCATGCCATAAACAGAAGCAATGAGGACAAGTATAAGCAGGATAATTGCGACGGCGACATTAACAACGAAGAAAATAACGCCCATCACTCCAGTCACAAGGCCCTGGATATTGTTAGCATTGTCGGGTATAGATCTTCGATTCGAAGACTTACTGGCAACTTGAATACTTGCGAGAAGAAAAGCAACAGCAGGGCGCTGAAGAAATTTGTGGCAGCAATCGAAATGTTGAAGATATTCGTCTTCTTGTCCATCCAAGGGCGCATAATGGAAACTCCAACAAGAACTCCCAATTCAAGGAAAAATAATGCAAAAGCCTGCACTGTCGGAGCTTCTTGGGCCAATCCAATGAACATGGCTTTGGCAAAAATATAGGCCAAGACTGGAACAACAAAGTAGTATGCTGTGGCACGGTATTGGATATAGAGAAAGCCCCATTTGTTAAGTGCAGACGGATCAGAATAAAGGATATATGCAGGATTTTTGTGCATAAGGACCGACTTCTTAGCAATGCGAATGACTTTCCACGCTGCCCAGCCCAGTGAAGCGATCAAAGAGAGGATTAATACTACTGCAAGCACAACTTCGGCAGCAGAATCCCTTTGTGTCAGTTCCCACAAGCAGAGAATGGACATCTGGGGAAAGCCAATCAATGTCTAGAATGATAAAAGGTTAGTTGGTTGATATCGGTAGATATGGATGACTGAAAGTACTAACCAGGCGGAACAAAATTCCCCTCATCACGATTCTCCACCCATTACGAAACTCTTGAAATTTGTCACTCTTCATTTTCCCCGATCTGGCTAACAGTTCGCAGACTCCTTTGAAACCTGCAACCAAGCCCATGACGAAGGCAACAAAGAGGATAAAAAAGATCAAGCCAGTCATGAAGATGTTTGTGCGCTCAATGCGCGCACGGAATCCGACTCGCTCAATACCCCGAACTGTGATCGTAGCGCTATTCTCAGTGACACCATCGTCTCTGTTGGTGCGTTTGATGAGTTCAGCAGCAGCTCTAGCTACAAGGCCATGTGTGAATTCCACTGATCGCTTCTGCATTTGAACAGAGGTAGTTTGCAGTGACTGTAGAACTGTTGATGGCTCTCCACCAGTTGCACGTTGATACCATGTTGCGAGTCTCTGGAGAAATCCCACACGGATGATACCCATACTCCACTGGAAATTCTGCGTCCAAGATTGAACGACCGGAGGTAATTTTACGCTAGACATTCCGATCATAGCCTGAGCCTGGAAAAATCCGAAAAGCGAAAGTGCGTTGGCTGCAACATGGGCGGCGGTATTAGAGTGGCCCAGTCCGGAACTGATGGCAGATGCAACCAAGCCTAGGCCTGCGATTACAGCAACGACCCAGGCCACAGTCCGATGGTAGACGGTCTTTCCATTGGATAACGAGGCCTCAACACAGGCGATGCTTTTCCGTTCAGTCGTTGAATTGATAAAGATTCGTGCTTTGAGATCCAGATCCGGTATGCCATAGGCGAACCCTGTTCCTAGATGTCAGTCATCCAGTCATCGCAGCAGCAAGGAGGCGCAAACTTTACCTGGAATTTTATTGACGACCTCGGCGGGGAGATCGACGAAGTTTGTCTTGATCTTGATCTCGCCCTTGGTCACCGGGCACAAACCGCCGAGATCCAAGTCGCAAGGGTTGATGTTTTGTTTCAGCGCAGTGAACCCATAGGCAATCAACTCCACCTGTGCGGTCACATTCCCGGCGATGGAGGAGACGCCAATTACCTCGACAGAAAGGGAATTGTTATGCGGGGTAAAGAGCACATTGAACAAGGTTGCAGTGAGGTTAGAATTGTCCTGGCAAGGAACAAGCGATTTCGATTCGATAAGTCTTATGGCAGAGACGAGAGGGGAGAAAGGGAGAAAGGCGACGAAGAAGGAAAATAACGACAAGAGCCTCATTGTGACTGGATACGAGGCTAAAATCGGATATTCGATTATCGTATGGAGTCGGGAGACAGCGGGTGGCCTAGGCAAAGGGCACGGCGGTTGAAAGCATGTATGGCGAAACGGGGTCGATGATGGAGTAAGGGGAACTATTGCAAGATGGCCAGCACTTTTTTCAGTCCGGAGCGAGTGTATGTGTGGGCTTTGCAGAGAGGCGAGCAAATTGTCGATATTATGGCAATGGAACAGGCCTGTCTCTCTCAGCCGGGAGTGGAGGGAAGAAGGATTCGGTGGATGTGCAAATGCCTTCCGGAGGGTGTGACAAACGAGTGACTGGTGCGATGTAAAGTGAAGATGATCTAGCGTGATAACCAGGCCATTTGCAGGGCAGGATGACGGTGACGGTGACGATGACGCTGCCGGCCTGCAGGAGGAACGACGAGCGGGATATCAACAGACCAGAAGTGAAACGAGTGAAGTAAAAAAAGAGAGAGCAAGAAGAAGATGTGAGATCCGATCCTGAGGGATAGAGAGAGCGGGTGGGACAACAAGATGGGAAAAGGAAAAAAGGGAGACTGCAAGGGGGATGGAGATGGAGAGGGTTGACGACGACGGGCGGTTGGAAGCAAGGGCAGCGAGGTTTTGGCCCGCCAAAGGGGAGAGAGGAGAGAGAAGAGAGAGAGAGAGAGAGGAAGTGGGTAAGTAATCAACAAATAATACGGAGTATACTTGGAAGTATCGTAACAAGATGGGCAGGAATCCAGTTTTCGTACCCATTTTGCCTGGTTGTATGTGGCCTGTCTCATACCGTCCGCTACTGTCTACGTTCCTCCAGGGGTAACTGACCACTAATCACGGGCCTCCCGCCAATCAAGATCCGCGCCTTGCGAATCGAACAGCTGAATCAGCCACATTTGCATTGTTTTTACTCCGTACACCCAGACTCTCCGGACCCCTGAATGTTACTAGCGTGTAACTTTGCACAGCCTTGTCCGGCCCTTCCCCCCCTCCCCGCCAATCTCCAGCCAACCTTACACACGCGTTCTGCCAAGACAACAAATGGGATGCAAGCTTATTTCCAGCCGGAAAAAAAAAGTGAAGTGAAAGTGAAAGTGAGCACTTGATATCCTCATCACATCCCCAATCAATCATCAACCACAACTTTTGCTTGAGTTGATGAAAAATCTAGATGTCATGAGTGGCTGCCAACCTTTGCCTTTCATCGATCCAGCTTTCTGAATATCCACAGGCTGGATTCTGATTTCCGGAATTCTACATTCTGGGTGTTGTTCAGGAATCAAGATTATATGTGTTGGATGAAATGTTGATTCTGGTCGCCTTGTTTTTCTGATAAATGATCCAGTGACTGCTGCGCACTGCACATATGGAAGAAACATACAATCTGCTTGTTGAAATTGTAACTAGCTGTGTGATAACTGCACAATCCAGTGACCCATGAGACACCATTTAAACCCCTTTAAACACTCAGCATGACCACCTCTGTTAATGGCCTCATCTGGACTTGAGTCAAGCTTGACCTCTATGTAAAAGTGACGAGAATGAGACTGCAAAGTAGGTAACTTACTCTGTAACTACCTACATTGAAGGGAGGCAGGCTTAGGGTGTTCAGGCACAGCAGATATGTATATATGTTTCGCAGCCACAGGAACACAAAAACTAAGAGACAATTCGAAGGGTCTTGATATCATTAGTTTGCCTTTGGGCTAACTATATCCATGCTAGCTTAAATTAATGAAGTTATCAGCTTATCAACACGTGATCGTCGACTCCCAAAAAAAAATTCTCGTTGAGAGCAAAAGATCTCGAAAGCAAACAAGCCGAAAACACAGTCGAGCACCGCCGTCCCACTGCCACAAATATGCCTGTGACAATGGAGACCTCAAAGGAGCACTCGAAAAAGAGAAAGAGAAAGCATGGAGGCAGTGCAAACTCTGTTGCGACGAATGGCAATTCCCCAAAACCACGCACGAAGACAACCGCACCGTCAAAGGAAAAAACGATCGCCGAAGCACAGGAGCTGAAAAAGCGCAAGACGGAGCATTCGCCCCCGGTGCAGGATGAGAAACTGGAAGATGTTGCTGATGGAGCCGAAGAACTTGCTGGGGACGATAGCGAAGCCTCCGTCGACCAAAACGGAGGAGGTCAAGAAACGGGATCAGAACAACAACCCGAATTACCGTCCTTGAATGCTGTTTCTCTACCTCAGACTGAAAGTGAACCCCAGAAATTCTCGGAGCTTAATCTTTCGGAAAATACACTGAAAGCGATACGGGAAATGGGCTTCGAAACAATGACCGAGATTCAACGAAGGGGAATCCCGCCTTTGATGGCAGGCAGGGACGTTCTCGGAGCAGCGAAAACAGGCTCTGGGAAAACGCTGTCATTCTTGATTCCCGCCGTGGAAATGCTTAGTGCACTGCGCTTCAAGCCAAGAAATGGTAAGATATCAATGTCCTAGGTTGGGCGAATTTGTTGAATCGACGAAACTCGGGCTAAATCTCATCTCCGTGTTTTTTTTTTTTTTTAGGAACTGGTGTTCTTGTGGTATCACCGACCCGCGAGCTCGCGTTGCAAATCTTCGGTGTTGCCCGAGAGCTCATGGCACATCATTCGCAGACCTACGGCATTGTGATCGGTGGTGCGAACCGCAGAGCAGAGGCGGAGAAGTTGACGAAAGGAGTAAATTTGCTCATCGCAACACCTGGACGTCTACTCGATCATCTACAAAACACCGACGGGTTTGTGTTCAAAAACTTAAAAGCACTGGTGATTGACGAGGCAGACCGAATCCTGGAGGTCGGTTTCGAGGATGAGATGAGGCAAATCGTCAAGATCCTGCCGTCTGAGGAAAGACAAACAATGCTCTTCTCCGCAACTCAAACGACAAAGGTTGAAGATCTTGCGCGTATCTCCTTGCGGCCAGGCCCGCTATACATCAACGTTGACCACCGCAAAGAGCACAGTACTGTGGAAGGCTTGGAACAGGGATATGTCATTTGCGATTCCGATAAACGCTTCCTCCTCCTTTTCTCCTTTCTGAAAAGAAACATAAAGAAGAAGATCATTGTCTTCTTTTCAAGTTGCAATTGCGTTAAATACCATGCCGAACTCCTGAATTACATCGACCTTCCAGTGCTTGACCTGCACGGAAAACAGAAGCAACAGAAACGCACCAATACCTTTTTCGAGTTTTGTAACGCAAAGCAAGGCACTTTGATATGTACCGACGTCGCTGCAAGAGGTCTTGATGTGAGTTGCGTCCTAACCAACTTCCAAAACATATACGTTCTTACTGACAACGATCCAGATTCCTGCTGTTGACTGGATTATCCAATTTGACCCACCGGACGACCCTAGAGATTATATCCACCGCGTGGGTCGAACAGCCCGTGGTGCGAATGGAAAGGGACGCAGCTTGATGTTCCTGCAGCCTTCGGAAGTTGGCTTCTTAAAACAGCTCAAAGATGCCCGTGTTCCAGTTGTAGAGTTTGAGTTCCCAGCAAAGAAGATTGTCAACGTACAATCTCAACTTGAGAAGCTGATAGGGCAAAACTATTATTTGAACAAGGTATTATCTAGATATCTACCCCTGACTAATACGAGGCAGTGCTTACTCGAAATTGTTTCAAATAGTCCGCCAAAGATGGCTACCGGTCCTATCTACAAGCCTACGCATCACATTCTCTCCGCTCAGTCTTCG
Source organism: Amauroascus niger (assembly GCA_001430945.1). Classification (NCBI taxonomy): domain Eukaryota; kingdom Fungi; phylum Ascomycota; class Eurotiomycetes; order Onygenales; family Onygenaceae; genus Amauroascus; species Amauroascus niger. Next base: position 22,497 of record LJPK01000676.1, read on the forward strand.
ACGTTAACAAACTCGACCTTGTCAAAGTCGCAAAGGGTTTTGGTTTCCCTACGCCGCCCCGAGTTGACATTACCCTCGGTGCAAGCATGAGTCGTGATAAGAAGCAGTCCAGTCGACGGAATTACGGAAGTCAGCCAAGACATGCGCCAAAATTCAAGAGAAAAGATGGTGATGATTAGGCATGGTCATTGTGTGTATATACTTTCTAGCTAATACCCACACGCATTTTCTTAACTTTGCAAAAGCTATTTTAACATTTGAAAGATAAATGACAATCGTACTGAGAACATAGTCAACATATGCCCAGACGGTTGTTGAAGGCAAGACAGGGTGGAAATTCCAAGAAGGATCCCCAAGGCATATTTGACAAATGCGAGGCAGGTTGTGAAAGGCTCATCTCCATGACAAAGAGTGGATCAACGTCATTCCCTGACCAAATTGACCCTGCCCGTCCTGCCCCTCTGCGATATACAACAACCTGAGAACAATCCTGAATGAGCATCCGAATGAAGATCCAAACCATTGTGATGGCTCAAATTCTCAAATATAACCTCTATCACATATCAAAGATTGGCGGCTAGAGAGCTTGACAGCAGAACAATCTCACGCACAGCAAGAGCGGGCTGACGGTATGGTGACGAAGAGATTATATAGCCAGCCAGCTGTTTTGTTCCATTCACATCATCCCAGATGACTTGCACACTCTTTCTCAAATTTTCCTTCAAAAATCGCATGTTAAACCTCTCCTGCGATCTTTGCAGCTATCGGAATGTCCGTCCAAGGTGAACTTGTGTGTCCAGAAAAATGAAACAACCAGTCTGCGTACGAGCTGAAAGGGTGATAAATACCCATGGGCCGCAGTTGAGAATGGAAAAGTGGCGTGTCTGCAGCACCCAGGAATGGATGAACTGGACAGCCCAGCCCTGGCAAGCAAAAAGCATTCTTAGGAAGGGACACAACAACATTGGTGTGAGTAATGGTTTTGAAACTGCGACACTGCCCTCTCTCGCAGCTGCACGGAGATTCTCTTGCATCAACTCAATAGTCTTGATTCTTTTTCATCAATTCATATTGAGCTGCAGTAAGCTTTTTTGAAATCATGTTTTCAGCATTTTCAGTTGTGACAACATCAGTGCTGAAGCTATTTATATAATTTGTGACAAGGTTAATTTCAAAGTCAGTGATAGTTATTGCATTGAAAAAGAAGATATGAGAATATTATCGCTGGCTGACTAGTTTGTTTGCAGGGGCGGGCCATTTGCAGGTGGCAATCAACGGGTTTTCCATAAGTGCTTTGGTTGGAATTGATGAATAGTTAACTCATGGGCTGGTATTCTGGCATGGCCCCATGTGCCAGGAAAGCATTGGCTCCATCACCTCACGCCTTTTTAACTATCACTGCTGAAACCCCTCCAAGAGTGCCTGGCTAGTGTTCTCTCTTCTCCCCACGGAGTAAATGAAAGTGAAAGTGGAGAGATGTGGGCTCAAAAGCCCACGCGAAAGAAATCATGATGCATGCGGTGGGTCGCAAAAAATTTGATATCAAGCCCAAAAAGCTAGTTGACCAAAATGCTGTAGTTACAGCAGTTAAACTACAGACTGAGTTTCTGTCATCTTCATTTTCCACTGGTGGATCGTTGTGGTTGCTGAGGGTGCTTGTCCACTTGAAAGCACTTTCTCCTAGTGGAGATACTGGTGATGCCACAAGACACTTCCTTGAAGTGGAGATACTGGCGATGCCTCAGCTCCATGAGGAGATCCTCGTGACTGGCCGGAGCTGGGGTAATCAAAGCCGGCACTTAAACACGAGTGTGAGCCTTGTCACCAATTTTTGCAAGGCTATGAGTGTATCAACAATGCTCCTCCTCTCTCCCATTATAGCCACCACAGTGTCGGCAAATATATGAATCTCTTTGATTCGAATCTGAGCCCTGACATTTTCACTGATTGCCAGTTCGGCTGCAAGCAGACTCCAGGGCAGCAATCGCGCGGTTGTACAGACAAAGGCGAGTGCCCTGTAAAAATTTTGCTCAAGTCTCCTAGAAACGCAACAAGTGAGATTGCTGCAATGGGAGAGAGGACTCTATTGTTGATACTCTCTGGAAGGAGAATCTATCTGATTGGCATGCTGAGATGCCCCCCCTTATTTTGGTTGGACGACATTGATAAGACCAACGTTTTTGCTACCATGCAGGGATAGATGACAGTTTTTCTAGTCATCCACGATCCACTTCAGTCTAATAACCATCTTCTTCTTTATTGTATTTCTGTATAGAAGGAAGACATCATCTGCATAGAGGCTGCTAGTGATTGGGCCCTGTTAAATTTGTATTGTATTCTGGTCCTTTTTCAAAGAAGTATTTATCAGGCCATTCATCTCTGGTCTTTTAACACATGTTCCGAAACCTCTGGTTAGAAACATTGCAAAAAAGTTGTTTAATGGAACGCCCCCCCGGTCAACCAGGATCAAGCTCTTAAACCACTAGGCTGAAAGAGAATATCCCTCTATGCCACAGGCATTAGACCAGCTCTGACTATCAATCCGCCAACTTTGACAGTCCACAGCTATAATGCGTCGGTGCATGTCAGCCTCAGTTCATGTTCATCTTGTCTGATAATTTGGTGCAGCCCGCTTTGATCCTGGGATGTTGTCTTAACCAACAATCGTCAGAAGGAATGTATATTGAGAATGATAAACAGCATGTTCAATATTAGTTAGTTCTATCAAACTCAGTGGCAAGATAGAGCAAGAGTAAGAGCAACAAGCAGATTTCTGATCTAAGTTCATTCTCTCAATATAAAACACCAATGATCAGAATCTAGACCTGCATGGATATTTTGTGTCCCACTGCTGCTTTGTAGTTTCGTAGATTGTCTTTGAGACTCTCTTCTTGATTAGATGTAGAGTGAACTGAAGTCTGGAATAAGTATCATGATTTCATGAACAATTCCTACTGGTTCCACAATTCTGACAAACAATATATGATATCTCATTCTTGATATCAGCAACTTGCTCATATGATCTTCAGTGTGTTGAGATTTGATAAATATTTGCTTGTGATGAACTTATTAGGACCCAACGGCCAGCCTCATAAAAAGGCACGATCCAGGACACTTTGCTCCTGAATAGACAGCAAGTGTGTAGTTCAGTATGTGAAGATTTCCCACCACAGCAGCTTTTCTGTAGAGTTGTCTGATTTGAAATGGTAGTTTTCTAGCAATAGCAATGTGCACCATTGTCTATCCCCTTGTAATTGTTATATCGAGAACATCAAAATCAAAGCCAAGAGGTCGTTATTAAGTAAAAGCCTGTCGTAGGCTGGTGTACCTGCATTTCTGTGCAATCATATTCAGTAGCCTTAACCACAAGGTCAAAAGAGAATATCCTCTAATGCCTGGGCATTAGAGCTGCTGTTTTCTGATCTCAACTTCAACAGTTCTTGCAAAGATCTTTTGTCAGCTTTTGGTAACTAGATTATCAAGCTGTGAGATCATTGATCCAGTATAGCCTAGTGTGAGCCTGTTGCCGGATAATTAGCTCGGGTCTCATTTGGTAATGTACTTTTCCAGAGAATCTGAATGACTTCACCAAAAATTCAGCAAGGCATGCAACATTCCTCCCATGAGGTTCAACTGCATATCGTATCGGATTTCAGGTGCCTGTTCATTGATAAACCCGATGGCGGCTCTGAGATTCGGGAATTGCCTGTCTCCAATGCTAACAACTGTATCGCCGCCCGCAATGATTGCAGCTTGCTGGCTTGGACGGGGCGCAATGGCCAACTGTCTTTGTTCCTGTCCGGACATCATGATATTCTTGTTATGTGATGGTTATTCGTGGTTTCAATTGTGTTTTCTTGGTGGAAATGTAGGAAGCGGATGTAGAATGTTGGAATGGTTTGCTTGGTGACACTGGATGTTCTTCAACCAGTCCTTGTTGGCATCTTGAAGCACACTGAATCTTTGTGTGCAGTTGTCCTTCTGGCATTTAAGGGATGTGAGAGTGACTGCACCATTGTATTTGAGTTTAACGCTGCATATAATATTAGCAAGCATTGATGTAGGGTAGTCATTGAAGAGGTCGCTGAATGACGGATAATAGTCTTCACTATCGGCAGACACCACACGGATATATTCTTTGCCCGGCTCTGCTGGACTGAGAGCCACACGCGTCCACCAATAGTATGAGTCCGATAGTATCTTCTTGTCCTGAAACTGAGGGGTATGGCCAGTCGTGGAGAGCTTGAAGCTGATATCGCGGACGAATGACTGTGGTATTATCTCCATTTGGGTACGATACCTCGATGAACTTGGAGTAATAGTCCATCTTTGTCCCAATCCTCTCCTGTCCCCTCTCCTTGTCATCGATTCTCACAGGACCGGAGTCTCCCACTTTGAGGTTTGTATGAAAATATGAGTGATAAGTGCTCCGATGTGAGTGACTTTTCGTATATCTCGCTACATATGGAGGATGAAGAGGTTAGTTTCTTCTGGAGAGATGGCACACCTCATAACGCTATACTCCTGAGAGAAATGCCATTCCATCTTGAGTGCGAATTACTATAATATGCACTTGTATATCAACACGATTTTAAAATATATGTAACAAGTTGCGCTTCCATAATTTATATTCATGAGAAAATCGCCTTCTTTCTCCACTGAAATTACGACATTCAAGACTCTCGAGAGCAGTTGAAGTTGAATGAACTGCTTGCAAACTTATTAGAAGTTGAAACAGTTGAATCGGGACACTGGGATGTTTTTTGTTGATTTCATGTTGTTGATTGACATGAACTTCGCAAGTTCTTGTTATAAGTTCTTTTCATGAATGCATTCATAATCATTTCAGTTCATTGAGCTTTGTCATGAGTGAATGAATTGGTGTGGTCAAATGAATTCTTGTCTTTTCCCTCATGAGGCTTGCGGAGAAATTTCCAGGCGACACTTTTATGTTGGAGCTCAGTTCCAAAGCAGATAGAACTTAGAAGAGGTCACCCGTGCTGCAATTGAGATCGCTTGTTACCTCTTTAAGTAACAATTGGCCAGTGAGAAAATTTTGCTGCCTTTTGAGTTTAAAAGATTCGCAGAGTTAATGAGGCATCCAAATAGCCCAGAAAAAGGGTTATATTCAACCTTCAAGAACCAGGTTGTTATAAGCTTGTTTGTAGTAACCATGGCCAGTTGGCTATCAGCCTATGCTTTTTGCAAGGGTGATGGTGTTGAGGGTGATGCGGTGGGTTATGATGTTGTGGATGTGTGAAGGAGAAGGGAGAAGGGAACAACTCGCAATTGTTATTGCTAAGTCACTGTAGCGTTGCAGTTCTTGTTTCCAATGATGCCAACATAGACGCACCCGGTATCGAAATTGTTGAGTCGAGGTTAAGCAACAGGTGCCTAGATTGTCCAGCAAGAGATGGGTATTTTGGATTATCTGTTAAGATATAAGAGCGCTAGGCAGATGGCCAGGTGTGAGGAGTCATTGAAAGTGGTGAGAAGGCAAGATTTGCGAACGGTGACGGTGACAGCATTGAAGTGAATGCCTTTGTTAACACCGGAATCGAGGAACAACGTTATGACTTAAATCTGCTGCTGTTGGATGCAGTACAATCAGAACGATGCAGTTTTGTTGCCTAAGTACATGTAATAGGCTGTCTCTCACTCCGCCAAGTAGGAGTGTAGCCATGAAAGATTGACTGTAGGCATCACTCATGGTATATCTGGGAGTTGGCAGAGATCCTAGTGGTTCAAAGTTGCTCATAGCGTGATGGACACCCTGTATGTATGGCCTTGAGGTACCGAGAAAAGTCGAGGCGGAATCAATCCATATTATATACTTGAGGCTCAAGTAACTGCGCCGAGCATAATTAAGACTAGCTGCTGGAACCCCAGGGCATCGGGAGAAAAAAGTAGAGATATAGTCTCAGTGATGAGATAGCACAAGCATGTTAAATGCGAAGATTGAGTACGACTGAGTAGGCCGCCTGCACAGGCTGCACATGGCTGGTTCATGACTTTGAAGTTTCTGAGAAGGAAAGGGAGCAGCAACGAGAAATTTTTGATCATTATATAGACCTCGAATGGCCAGGCCAAGCGGCACTAAGCTTAAGCGAACATTGAACGGCATGCGCTGATTGGTTCGCTGGTGAGCCAGCGTGAAAGCTTAACTATTGACCTGTTCAGTGAAAAGATGCTTCATTGAAATGAATAAATATGACGCGGCTAACCAAGGACAACAGGTTAACAGTTCTCCAAGCAATGCTTTCACTAGCAAGGTTTCGTCACTGATAGCGAACAATGCCAGCCTTGGAATTCTTGTATGAATATGGCAAATTCTTGGATTGCCTAGTTCTGCAAACAACAGAGGTCTCTGCCTGGGGGATTATTTCATCAACCCATAAATTCTTCTTCCTATCGGCAAGCGAAAAGGGAGTTCCCGGGATGGCTTCCTCAGAGCGAGCACAAGACAATGTGGGCATTCTAGTTCAGAAACTCGACAGATCGGCTGCTGATGTATACTGGACGCCTTTGCCACAAAAATCGCAGCAGGAAGTTAATTCGAAAGCCGTGCCATCCCCCGTCTTTATCGTCCCTGGAGAAAATCAGGACTGAGGAACCGCCGTTTCACAACGGGTCAATAGGCATGGATCGGAAACCGGAACAGGACCCGCGGTGGGAGATAGAGTAATCCGACTTCTTTCGGCGCCATTCGTCCATACTCGGTGAGAGGGGCAGTCCGCTCGGGGCCGTCACACGGTAAAGAAAAGACCTCGAAGCTTCTTTTGACTGAGGAGGTATTGGTGATTAGCATGGCGTACAGGAACATGTGGGGTATAAAGAGATAGATAGGGTCAGCAACATCCCGACTTTCAAGTACCACAAAATCATTCGTTACACAGCTTGCAAAGCATCGGGAATGGAGCACCCTCAGTTCACCAAATCGCTACCAGAAGAAAAGGAGATAGTCACATGATCCTCCACATATTCGATACCCATCGATGGTACAGACACGGGCTGAGGCACAGATGCCGTTTATAAGATAATGGAGTGGGACAGTCGTAGGCAAGGTAGGCTGGAAAACTGCTGTAAATATGTGATCGTTTCAGAACACGCCCTGACGCACAATAACCGCTGCCAATGCCATTGAGAGCGGGTCATCACTGTGGATAGAAAGAAACTCAGGCCATCAGCATCAGAAAGAGATCTGCCGCGGAATATAAATCCTCCTTATTCGAGCGGACCTACCAGCATGGGGCTAAGGCGGGGGCGGGCACGAAAGCAAAAGCAACGGGGAAGAGCAGGGATAGTTACTTCGTCTTCAGAATCACCCACATTGACACTCATGGATGCCCTGACTGCAACGGTGATAACTTACGTTTACTGTACCACATCCACGCTTTGACTCATGGCAGAGAAACGCTGGGTCACACCACAGGAACCACGAAAAATCCGAAACTAGCGTAGCTCAGTTGAACCGTCGTCGGACTGCTGTAAAAGTAGCCAGAGGACAAACGATGAATAAATCCAACCATAGGGTGTCCACCATTTTCATCTTCTAGGACTTAACCCCTTCGATCTCGGATCCAATTAGACTGAACCGCTGTATCGGATTTTCGTCTCTAGATTAAAGCCAGTCATTCGCGGTCCGATTCCAAACCCGCGTTATAATAAGGAGTTCTTTCAACCCGGCTCCATTGCGACGGTGCTAGAGATCTAATCACTTCACCAACCCTTAGATTATGCAAGCGGGCATGAAACGTGAAGATTCCCGAAGAGCCAGCCAGATACGAGAAAGGACGCGAACAACAGGGCCAATGAACGAGCGAGAAACATTGTTAGCCCGGATAAGAATGTTGTTAAGATCGTTAGCCTCAATGCATGATGACTGAAAGAGTAGACAGATGTGACCATAGTGCCGAGTGCTTCACGGCAGCACGAGTCTGAGCCCCTGCACCATGCAGTAGTTCATCTGCAAGTGTTGCGTTGCACTTTGCTCCCGGTAATTGAGCGGAAAAAAGGGACTTGCTAGGGAGGAAAAAAGGCAGGTAGCATTACTTACGGCGATCTAGGCCAGACGCCTTATCGTCCCGAAATGAGCATCCGGGGGTGGACCACAGCAAATGCAGACGAAATGAGTGTCATAATGGGTCCTGTCGCTCTGCTTGGCAAGAGAGGCATCCGGACGTCGATTGGCGGATTAAATGTCGGGGTTGACGCCCATATTTTTAGGTGGAAAGGAGCCTCCCTATTTGAAGGGAATCGACGGAACAGGTTGGAGAGTTATCGAAGCCGTTGCCAAAGGCGGCGGTACAACATCGACAAAATTAAACATAAGAGTAATACCGCAGCGGGTGTAGCACATGTGTGATTTCTGCAACGGCTCAGCTTGGACATGAATCACAATGTTTTAGGGGCCGTTTGATAAGACTACCTCTCGCCCAGCGGGCCCTTTGGGGTGCCTAGACGCTGAGCACCATTTACCGGACCCCTCGAATCGGCGAGAGTGAGAATAAGCAAAAACAACCAACTGCGGGTTTCGCTCTCTTCTCAGCCCGTCCCGCAATGTGCTAGGTTATCGACTAGAGTACCCGACGGTATGGTCCGGGAAGATGTGGCGTTTGCATTGATCTTGAAGCTTCGCGCTCTGATTGAGAGATTGTGGCATGGGCACGATCCTGTCCGAGCTTTCCATCTTGACTGTAAGGTTGGAAAGTGCCAGGGAAAGCCTAATTGCATACAGTAACTATTCTTTTATGCGTCAAGTACCCAGTACAAACCTGTCTCCCTGTGACTTCCGGCAGGGTAGTAAGTTAAAGCAGGAACTTGCATCCAGTTTTCTTCCAACGTGTACTTTAAAAGAAATGAACGCTGTATGCCGAGGAATGGTGCGGAATGGGTAGCCATCAAGGCGAACCTTCTTGATGAAGCGGCTATAAAATATGGACACAGCCGCCTAAATCCATATTTCTTTGACCTTTTGAGTCGATTTTGAATTTGTTATTTTCACATTTAATCGTAGAGATCCTTACCGTTCACTAAAATACAGTTCCATTTTTAGTTCAGTCCACAGATCCAGAAGAATGACCACCCCGGTGGGACCACGAGTGTCCAAAGAGGATTTTATGCTTGCACTCGGACTCGACGCGAATAATCCTCAACATGACCCATTATACCGAGCAATGAGAGTGAGTATATTCAGCTCATGATGATTCTGCCGGGAGGTTGAATTAACCGGTGATCGCCTAGGATGAGGCCATTGCCGTGTATAACCAAATGAACCAAGATAATTCAGATGTGCTGGATAACTTGAGAAGCAATCCAGAAATAAGACCGCCATTCTTCTGGCATCATATTCGACCAGACCGACAGCAATGGGGAATTATGGAAATTTGGAGGCGTGCTGGACCTGTTACTCGCCCTCTCTTTGATCGCGGAGACACCAGAGGCGAGTACGGTCCGAATTGGGTGACGGGATGGTTGTTGTACAGCGTTTTCCGATCAAGGGACATTCGCAATAATCGCAACCGAAGAAAAACAGATGAAAACGGCTCTGGAAATAACTCAGGTGATACACCTCATTCCGATCTGCAGGATATCTCATTTCCGAAACTGACATTTGTTGCTGCTCACCAGGCCAAGGCCAGCCGAAAGGGGGCAAAGGTTCCGCCACAGGAAACGAAACCCAGACAAGAACGACAGGTTACTACGATCCTGTACGGAATGGTGCCCGTTGAGCGCTTCTCCATCTGCGTCTTGAGAGCATGCGGACCTGGTAAAGACAGACAGATGTTCTGTGCCAGAGAAGGACGTTACCACGAACGGCGCAGACATTGTGTTTTAAGTTCCACAGATATTGACCTGCTTTGAAATTTCAGGGGGCGCTTCATTTTCTTTTTCCAGCCTCCTGCAATATGCCACAACCCCCTCCGAGGTCGGGCTCAGTTTTGCTTGCTTTCTTTTTATGTTCGAACTGCAGGATATCCCGGTTGATAATTAGCCTTGCACAAGTTTAAATCCCAGATGGCCATAGCTGTTCCCGAATGGGTATCAATCAATTTTCTGGAGATTGAAGTTGCACAGCTTGCAACACATGAATCGTTTAAATTTGTGTGTTTTTCGACCGGTGCGATACCTTGTTTTGCATCCCGCCTAGTTCGTTGAGCGCATCCCCCAGGAGCAAATGCGAAGGAGATCGTATAAATTTTCAAACCATAACCATTGGCTACCAGGAAAAGCGGTCCGTTCTCGACAGGGAGCGCCACCCGCCTCTTCGTAGGAGATTAGCCTCCCACGCGATAACTAGTTGAGAAAACCAATGATATCCAGTAGCGAATTATGCCACAACGCAGCGATCCGCACCAATTTTGTATGCTTTGATCACGAAATTCGAGTCACGAAATTCGAGTTACGGGATCGGTAAACACGTTCGAGGGTAGGTATGTACACTGTACTGTCGCGTGTCAACGTCAGATTTCGAGGGACAAGTCAAGCCATTCTCTTTTAGTTTTCGTCTTGCTAGATAACGGCGTATATCGCGAGGCGAGAAGATGTGGTAGAAACGCTGGTGTAGTCGCTGGGAGACACATGGCCTTCATTTTGGGTCTGTTTTCATCAAGCATTGTCGTTCAACGTCGAAGGGTGCTTTTTGTGGGACTCTCTGGGAGTCAAAATCGGTGTTTGCACTGTTTGCCAACTTCCACACCACAAGTCCCAACCATCAAGAAGCTCTCACCAAAGCAGATTGGAATAATAATGAGCTGAGACACAAGGTTGTTTCTGACTGAGCCAACGGATATTACGGGATTTCAGAATAAGGACATGGTACTTATTGGCATATGCGCTATGTGAACATGCATTTGATAACAAATATTCCGCCCTGCTTTCATGTCGCAAATTTTCCATCCCATGTAGTTAACAGACAGTGACGATGAAACAACAGTGTCAACTGCACATCCTGTAGCTAGCTTGCTTTCATGTTATCATAAAGTCGTTCACGTATCAAGAATCTAACAAAATATAAAAGGAAAATGTAGCAAAAAAAATCATCAGAAAGCTAATCCAACACTATAATTGTGAAATGTAGCTCGGCGAGGAGACATGGATATCGAATTCTATGGAATCGTCAAGTCATCATCAATCGTGGAAATATCAATCATGGTTATTTCCTAGCGTCATTCGAGACAGTCCTGTAGAACCCGTCTAGTAATGATAAGCAAAAAACAAAGAGAGCATAAAAGGGGTCATATATCATCATTTCATCATTCAAAAGCATCGACTCGTTTTTCGTCGTTAAAGCGTGTAAATCGTTGACATCGATCTTGGTGATAACTAATCCGGTTACGCCGCAAGTGCAGTGGGAAAGGGCAAAGGTCAGAGTTCGCGAGGATCAAAGTGAAGCGCTCTGGTTGGCACAGTGCCCTGACGATCTGCACCAATCCGATCCGCCTCACAGCTTTGCGGGCTGCTCCCCCCGCTTCGGCTTCCATCGCTAGTCGACGAGTCAGCGTCGTCGCTGTAGCGGCTCCTTCGACCGGTGCCAATGGCAACTGGAATGCCCTGTACGATTCCTCCGTGATCGTGCCCGGCGGGGTACATTCCGTCATTGACAGAGAAGTTACGGCAGATCAGATAGGCCCGCATAGCCGCATTTTCTCGCGCAAGCGTCTCGGTCTCGCAGACAATGTCGGTTTGGTACTCGCGATTATTCACGCGGACTACACACGTGTATCCTGCGGCTCCACCGTACGGTTCGTAAATCGGTTCCGACCAACGGCGACGACGGCAGAGGCCTGTGGATGAGAAAAAAGCAAATCACGTTATTGGCTGCGCAACGTCATAGATCCACGGGTAGGGCGAAATCCAAAATAAACCATAAAATTCTCCGTGGGGGGGGGAATTAAGCGATTCGGTGCAGAGATATTGACAAGACTCAAGTTCAATCCTCAAAGATATGACATGATTGGCAATTTCTTCAGTGATTGACAGCGCATAAACTAATTGGGGATTGGCATTCCGTGCTGGGAGGCCATCGTCATGGGATGGAATGGGCAGCATTTCACCAAACTGGTACCAGGTACAATCCCCAAAGGTAATGCCGGGCAAATGGACAACCAACAGAAAAGCACGGCAGGCAGGTGAGTTACTCCAATGGGACAAGGACGCGGAGATAGGGCAACATACTCGCCAGGTACAGAATGTAGTACATCTTGGTGAAGGGAATCTCCCCACTCCGTCGGATCTCTAGGAATGCTATCTTGATTTTGATACCCGATGATCGTTGCTAGCCTCGCCTTGCAAAGGTACCCAATGACTGGTCAAGGGATTTGGAATAGAGAAAATGAGGGCTAAAACGATTGACAGTTGTTTTTGATGCCCAACGCCACAACCATTGAAGAGCTTCTCAATGAAGAGTTCAAGAAAGATGAGGCAGTTTGAATTGTTAAATGGACCGAAAAGGCAAGGAAGATTAACAGGTAGGGCTATGGCTTAGCGTCCGTGGATTTCCCGGAGAGAAATATGTAGGTGTGCCATGGTCGAAAAGACAGCGAAGCAAGCGTGTTTTAATGCAGCTTCAGAATGTCGGCCTCGGGTGGGGGTTTGGAAAATGATATATAATGAGGGACCCTGGCTTATCGAAGGCGGTTTTGTGTCGATTCGACGGATTGATTTTTGTATGGTTTTGCCTTCAGGAAAGCCAACAGGAAATATGGAAGGAAAAATGGAAAGATTGCCCATTTTCCGTTGAGTTGTGTGGAAATGGCTCCTTTTTTGCCTTTGATGTGTTGGCATGGTTTCCCGCCAGTTAACGAAGCTTGGAGATTGGGAACTTCCTTGCTAGCCTATCAAGTTCTGATTCGTTGTCGATCTAGAAAAACGAGAGGTTGGTAGATTCTGCATTGTGGACTGACGCTTGAACAAGTGTCCATCAGGCCCACCTGTTTGCTGCAGAAGGGGGAGATGGCGATTTTCGCAGACCTGCGGCAACCAGGCTTACCGTCGGTAAACGTCCGCGCGTAAATTAGCATAACGAAAAAAAAAGAGAGCAACGGACCGGCAGAATAAAGCCCATGGAACCCCCGCAAAATATGTAGTTACATGCTGTGTATAACTATGCGGTGGACAATTGACAGAGGGAACAGTGGGCATTACATATCCAACCTCCACTAATGCATCATATAACTACATTCCAAAGCATTGCGCGTGCCAGAAAAGTTGCGCAAATCGCGCGCTGCCTGACGAGACCCTGGACAATTTTCTAACGACAGGCGAAAAACAACTCATACGGGGAATAAAAGTCTATGATCCCTCCACTTTCTCCCTGGATTATTATTATTGACTTTTTTTTTTTTTGGCAATGAGCGGCTCCCGGGCCCCCGCAAAACAGAAGAGGTGCGAATCGGGTGGAATATGCGGTCGGCTATCCATTGAAGACAGGAGACCTGATCAATTCCTCCTCCTTAAAACATGCACATAAGCATACGCATATTCCCAACTCCCCCAAAACCTCCTGGCGCGGGAAGAGACGACGAAAGATGCGCAATTCTGATGGAAGAAGCCCAGGCGGCTCGGTTAAACTTTCCGAAACTCATGTGGGAAATGGGTTACGTAAGCAGCCCATGCGTTACGGACTTTTGTAGGCCCGAAGGTTTATTCTGACCGCGGGTCATCCATCCATCTTCACCCCGTACACCCTTCCCTCCCCCCCTCCCGAACCCCGCGTCTGTTCCAGTGAGATGGGAAAAAGATCCAGTCCCAGGCTAGACACCCTGGCTCTTCTCCTCGTTGCCGTTCCTGCATCCTCTTTTTAGTTCATAATCCTTCCGGCTTTATCTGCACAGCCGCTTTTAATACGGTCTACTAAATGATCGGAATGCATGAATCGAGGTAGCGGACCTTGGGACTTTTCCCTATCGTACAAGGCATTGAGAAGACAAGCGGCTTTGGCATAAGCAATGCTTCTTATAAAATGAGATATCTGTTGCTTACTTATGCTATAGAAAGCCTTGTACTATGGTGATGTTATCATTACACAGTGAAAGCATGCGTTAACTCCCGTATCTAGCCCAGACATCCCCGTCAGCGGATCCCACAGGGTGGTACTTTTTGGTTTCCGGTGCCTGGGGGAAGATTGACATTTGAGAACGCAGCTCACAAGGAAGATTCTCACAAACCGCATTGCAGTTGCATCAGCAATGGACCACACTAAGATTGCTTCCGCATACTGTCATGTCTTTTTGCCCGTTTTGAACCAACCAGCCACGATGACTCGCATAGAGCAAACTGAACGGCTCTCAACCATCTTGATAGTGTACAAAATATCACTGCTATAATGTTGCAGCGCATTGGGCTTGTGAACCCGCGGGAGTGCATCAGAAAGCCCTGCCAAAGTACTTCGCTGGTATCGCGGCAATCAGCAAGTCCGGGATGGATGGAATGTTCTATAAAATCTCAACAATGACAGCGTGGCGCAACAAAACGGAACCCGGTCGCGAACAAATACTTCATTAATTGCCAAGGGCTCTCATGCCAGCAAACAAATGGAATGGCTATTAACCCGGATGTCGTCGAAACCAGCAGTTTCGTTCAAAATTGCGTGACCGGGATGTATATCTGCAACTGAGATATGCCACAGCCCTTATTGGCGAGGCATGGCCCATGAGAATTCTTCGCATGATGCGAAGTTGTGTACCCCGGCGGAAGCCAAAAACGCACTCGCCATGAATAGGGATACTCGATCAATCATTCAAAATTAGTTCCCCGAGGATATTGCGTGGGAAACGAGAACCAAGCTTTGCGACCGGAAAAGTGGCGGAAGAGCCTTTACGTGAGCAAATTTTCGAATCCAATAATGAACGATGTAGGCCGATTGGTTCTCATTCACAGAACGGAAGAAGTAGAATTTAAACTTCCTTGACGCGAAAAAATCAACTGGCCATCCCAAAGGCTTGTCTCGTATGAACCAACCCGTCGGTTCAGCGACTTGAGATTTCCCTCTCTACCTCTCCCAAGTGTATGTATGTATGTATGGAGGTATGTCAACCACAAAGAGCGAACGAACGGACTAAAGGGGCGTGAATATCATCATGTCTTTCCATTAACGCTGCCAGGATCATCTGCCTCAGACAAGTTACAAATCTGGGGAAAATTCTAAACCAAGCAACGTTATCATGCGCTGTGGCAGGCATCAGATGCAATGATGAGTTGGCAGTGGAGAAGCATATGCGCGCGCGTCCCCCAAAACGGTTAATACGGTCGCCATTCTTTTTCAACAATAAATGTGGTATAGTACAAAACACGTGAAAAGAAATTGAAGAGGCAACGCAAACCTTGGAGAATGTTGAATAGTCTCTTCAGCACTCTGAGGCTAAAAGATTTGGCTTGGGAGTAGTTTTGGGTGGCATTGTGTTCAGGCCTCTGCAGCATACGGAGATATTGAGCCAGGAAATACGGTCTAAGCTTACTGCGTCACCCTTTTTCGGCGCTCAAAGATCACGGGCTTGAAACCAGTCATATTGGCTACTTCATAAACGGATGAATAATCCCAACCGGTGCCAGCCATGGTAGTTCGCAACAGAATAAGATCCAAAGCGGAAGATCTCTGTAAATGCGCCAAGGGTCCCCAGATTATCCGCCGAAGATTTCCTCAAATAGCTACACAAAAGGACTCGAAAAATCAGCTCAAAGTTGCTGGCTTAGATGTTCATGACTCGAATTGACACACGCAACGGCATATATCCTTAGTCCATTGATCCGTTTCTCGGACCGTCAGGAACAGTTGAACTCCGGAACTGAGCTCGACTCATACCAAGATCGCATGTTCTCTGCTGCAAAATGAGGGATAACAAAGATAGGATGAAGGACTTTGAGCCGGTCTCTTTCGTGAAACATGGCTCCGTCAGGCTCAATGTCCGTTTCCGATGTTAAGGGAATGTGTGACCATGAGAATGCTGAAGACGATGAGCCTCGCGCCGTCGACGTGGTGGCAATGTCAAAATGGTAATTCTGCGTGTTACTTAGCCCTGCAAGGGTGTAACACGTATGATAAGAATCGGCTGGCCTGGAGTGGAGCTGTCAGTGATATCTTAAAAGCGGGAGGAAACATGCGAGCCGGGCGTCACTCACTTTCCAGGTTTATCCCGCAATCCTCCATGAGGTGATTGGCAACAGCCCAGAATATATCTCGTCAGACCCTCGCGGCTGTACAAACTTTTGTGCCGGGGCAGTGGAGCATCGGAATTCACTTGCGTCCCGTTCAGGGCAGCTTCGACTAGCGGCCAGCAGCCTCCGACCCAATGACTGTAACAGCCGTCAACTAATTTATTTGTACGTCCTGCAAATCCGCCCTCCGGGGCATATTGCCTTGCAGACAACCACGAGATCAACAGAGGAACATCCAGATACCTAAATATGATCAGTTCCATGCTCCCCGCATCGTAACACTTTCACCACTAACTTGTTGATCATTTCACTGGGATTACCCATTATGCATAAGCATGCTGATGCGCAGAAAGCATACGCACCATGCGCCTCCGCTCCGGGGCCGCCAGAAATTCCTCCCTCAAACGTTTGACCTAGTGCTTTAATTAGTAACTAGAGTTTCGAGATGATACCGCATGAGTTCCCACATCTGGATATATATTCCGGCAATCCACTCATAAACGTGTCATGCCCGAATTGCTTTGCCGGCGCATTCGGGGGTAATTCAGTTGGCAAATCCAACAAAGCTATCATCACCATCGCGCAATATGCACCTCTGTCAAGGTCATTAGTGCGGGGCGAAGAAGGAGTATCGGAACAACTATGAATGCTTACCGCACATCTTCTTCGCCCCCAAGAGTCATTTGAAACCCGCCGTCCGATTGTTTCAATTGCCCTAGCCACTTCCATCTTTTATTGTGGTTGTATATTAGCCGTCTGGTAATGTCGTAAAAGCAAATGGTACTGCATGAAGCACAACGTACAAAGCCACCCGGTCCACTAAGCCGAAGGCTTCGGCACCGCCGACCATGGCTAGACTGAGAATCACGGCATAGGACGATGCGCAATGTGACATCTGGCCATGGCCTCCACCAAACCCGCCAGTGGTATTTTGCATGGGTGCGGCAGTCGAGATAACCCTAGGAGTACGTAGCACAATAGTTTCCTTTTTAGCACAATAGGACTCGAAAGTTCTGCAAGAGATATATAAATGTGGACTACAGGGTGCATTGTAAGAGACCTGGTAGGCTCGCCTTCCACAGCATCAAAAGGAGCAATCATATACACCACATTTTCTATGCACGACATACCGCTTTCTGAGTTTTGTAACATCTTCTCCTAGGAGATACAGAGCAGCCAATGCCCAGTACATCAGCCACGGACGGCTTGCATCGAGCCCGACGAATCTCCCTGGATACTCTTCAATCGCATCGTAAAGAAAGGCGATATGGGTATCTCTATAGAGACTGGGAATCCCATGCTCGTTAAAAGGGCCATATAGCGAGGGCGCAACGCCTTTCAGAAACGGCAAACACTGTTTCACAGTGTCATCTTGAACTCGTGATGTTTCTGTCTCCACGTCGTCGCGGATGGTGGGGAGCTGTGTAAACAGTGCGGGGACTCCATGTCGCGGGGCCTCTGCGTCTGTCGCCATCTTCTCGCGACGAAACGTCTGATTCGGATGCGGGCTGGATGGTGTGTATGGATCGTCGTTCGGCTGTGTGGATTTTGCTGGTGTTTTAGACCGAGCTGGGCGTTTGATGGAAGGAAAGCGAACTTGTCGACGAAACGGCCTTGTCGTCTTTACATGTCCAAACATATGTAGGAAGAAAAAGTGACGTCTGCGAAAATATATAAGACCACCCCTCGAGGCTTCCGGTGAAAAAGACTAATAGTTTACTTTGCTATTGTTCTTCAGAGTTCCTTTGTTCACCACGAGCTATACTTTGAAACTATTGTTTTGGAGATTGATGGGATGTATCGTGCTCAAGTTCGCCGCAGACGGGTTTTTTGGGTTATTTTGCTTGTTGAGCTTTTCCCTCGCTCCATCTTTTCCGAAACCAGGCATCAACCCCACAACCCACACCCATCTTGACTCTTGCTTGACTGCTGTGAAGGATCCATCTCTTGTCATGTCCTTTTAGGACTTCTCTCGAACCTATGATTGTTCCATGCCTTTCTAACAAGTGCCAACGAGAGTTTACAACCGGCGGCTGCTAACGAAAATATAGGCTAGCAGATGCCTGGTCAATTGACTCCTTCACTCTGTTCGGTTGAGCAAAACTTCGAGGAGTAACTAGTCTAACTATTTCTCGTCCGATAAATTTTATATTGATGATGTTTGCTGACCAGAAAGAATGCCACCCAGATGTGTTGCGTTGCGGGCTTGACGGATGCATGCGAAAAACCCAAGGATCCTTTCCACTATACTATCTACATTTAATGGGCTAAACTACCGGGAGAACAAGGGGTGATTTAACGAGAAATTCAGATAGCGTCACTCCTTGATGCATGGTTCGCCGGCAGCCATGTAACAACATGGGTGGCTGACAATCCGAACTCGTTCCATTGTGTTGCATTCCATCCCACCCGTTTTTCAGTGGTGGCAAGCAAATTGACCCTGAGAGCGGTGGTCAAGAAAACTCCAGTCTCCCCCACTCTGTCCTCAGCAGCTCGGTCGCGATGCCCACGAAGAATGGGCTCCATGCTGAAGAACAAGGGTGAGGCGAGTCCCTGCCAAGGCAAATTTATTTTGATGGATTGAGAATGGAAAGGCGTTGAGATCCTTTTTCTTTGTCCTCATTTTTTGCCCTTGCTTTCTTTTCTTTTTTCGTCGTGATTTCGATGAACCTCTCGTATCTCGATCTCTGGAAGGAGAATTCCATGCAAGGATTCCAGCAAGTCATCCACTCATGGCGTGGGCATAGACACATTTTTTTTTTTCTGTTCGCAAGGCTATACCAAGATTAGCCAATGCGAGGTGTTCAAATTGATATGGATTGTTTAAGTCATGCAAGCCATGGCACACTTTGAGAGCAGGCGAAGGAAAGGTCCAACGGGCAGAGAAATCTGTACTCTTGAGTCGAGATTTATAAATCCGAAAGGCCCTTTTACACTTGACAATTACACGGATTTCCAACCATTAACATGGCTTCAACGGACCTTTCAACAGCTCAACGTATGGCGGTTGACAACGTGGATTCACTCGAAGTGGATGACGGTGTTAGTTGATAACTTGAATAATTTTCACCATTGGCTTTGCTGCCGCTGACCCTAAAATACAAATAGTTTTTGGACGAGGATGAAACCTACGGAGATGACATGTAGGTTTGCGCTCCGTATTTTCTAATTGAATCTACTTCGAGACGGATGGCTGATATAACCGGGGTTAAAGGCTGTCCTGCACCTCTTCTCTCACATCGTCTATCAATGAGTTTGTTTCTGAATATGGTCGGACATACCATTCCTTCAAAAATTTCGGAGGGAGTTAGTCATGGCCTCGCGAGCGCAATGGTCAAAACACATCTCTGATTGCTTGCCTAGGCTCGTTCCCGAGCGATGAACAGGAGACCGAAAGGTTGGATCTGTTCCATGCCCTTATGTTGACTTTGATGGACAGAAAGCTGCACTGGGCGCCACTTGGCCTTGGTTCTCAACGGGTTCTTGATATTGGGACTGGAACAGGTACGCAGCTGGTTTTTATTAGCATTGAACTTGGTCTTTCAAATGGGCGAAATGGGAAGTAGGGCTAACCAAGCAGCACGGCTGTCTAGGTACTTGGGCAATCGATTTCGGTATGTTCCAGATCATCTCCCACCCTCGAATGGTGCGCCAACCAACTGACCTTTGACTGCTCCCTCAGCCGACCTTCATCCTTCGTCTAAAGTTATTGGGTGTGACATGACGCCAATTCAACCTCGCAATGTTCCACCAAATCTTCAATTCGTTATTGATGATATCGAGGAGGAATGGGAATATCAACGCGTCCCGTTCGATTATATCCATGCCAGGTACCTAGCTGGTTGTATCAAGGACTGGCCTCATCTCGTCGAGCAGGCATACAAGTGCGTAACTTTCAGGGACTCTTTTCGTCTATTTTCTTCTAACAGCTGCCCCAGGTCCCTAAAGCCGGGCGGATGGGCTGAGTTCCAGGACTGGGATTCATCAATTTACTCCACAGACGGTTCTTTGACCGATAAACATGCTTTGGGGAGTCTCCAAAGAATCGTCATTGGCCGTCGCGAACAAGCAGGCTATACGGTGCATCCTGGTCCTGAGTTGGAAATGTGGCTCAAGAATGCCGGCTTTGTCAATATCCAGGCGTGCAAATTGCCGGTGCCACTGGGAGCATGGCCCAAAGATAAGAGATATGTGGGTAGAGCTGATTGGTGCAATTGAAACTCGCTGGGTCTAACACCTTAGACAGAAAAAAATTGGGATCTGGAACTATCTTCAATTTGACGCCGGCATCGAAGGCATGGCTATTGGTTGCCTGGCCAAAACACCCAGCAGCGAACGAGCCTGGACTCTGGATGAAATCAATTCACTGGTGGCCAAAACCAAGGCCGAAATAAGAGACCCAAAAATCCATACACAATTCGATTTGTAAGTTGTTAGCCCGTTCGTCCTCCAGTATTGCAGCTGGCTAACCGTATGGAAAACATTCAAAAGTTGGGTTGTTTACGGTCAGAAGCCTGAAGA
The DNA here is from genome assembly GCA_001430945.1 of Amauroascus niger. Lineage (NCBI taxonomy): Eukaryota > Fungi > Ascomycota > Eurotiomycetes > Onygenales > Onygenaceae > Amauroascus > Amauroascus niger. The sequence continues at coordinate 43,173 of LJPK01000676.1, forward strand.
CTAGGTTGGTCACCGTATGCAAAGACGCGTGCTAGCTTCAATGAACCTTGATTGCATTGAATGATGCCAGGATACCCTTATTATTGTTTTGAACCTGTTGTCACCGAGAGATGCGCGCCAACGGTGCATGAAAAGCTCAACAGTACGTGTCAATGTTTTGAAGAAGGCGGTCAATATATATGGCCTTGGATGCGCTCGTGTATTGTGGCTAGCCTGCACATGTATTATCGATGCCGATTAATGACACTGGCGTCATGTCTGCACTTTCTCGGAAATGCTCGATGCATAGGTTTCACGAAAGTGGGGTGATTGATATTTCCGTCGAGGGGTCAAATCTTCCATTGTTTGTACAGTATATGCCATGATGCCCAACCTTACTTGGGCTGAGGAGAATTCAATTGTGCTGAAATGGCAAATATCAATAATTCGAAGCTGCAAGGCTTTACCGTGGTTCTTGACTTGGGAGGATCAAAATGGCTTCTGAGCCCACCCAATCATACCTGAGCCAATCAAAGATGTGAAGAATTGTCAGATGGTTAACATCGCATATCCGCTGATTTTTCGGTAAACCTTGATTTGGCGATAACCTGAAAGCCTTTTGAGCCAGAATAGGAATAACGGCGGAAAGGCGGTATCCAAAAGGAGAGTCACCAGTTTGTCCATGTTTCCTTTCGGGGAAATAATACTGGGACTAAAAGAGGGGTCCGGTAAGGATCCTGTCCCAAGCACTCCTGTAGCGACAACTTTCATTGTCAAATCGGACAATAGCGAAGTGGCGGGGAGGGACGAAAACATACTATGAGAGTGTGTTCCAGCCACCTCTCTCGTTTGAACCGGCTTCAGAAATCCGAACTAACTTTTCACGAGCCGAAAGCAACAGGGAATGATGATGAGGGTGTTCCCTGTCCAGGAAAAACGAGTATGCCCGCCTGGCTTTGATGCAAGCCATGCATACTACGTATGATGTACCCATCACCACGGGAAAGGCTGGCGGTGCCAAGTGTGTGTGTGTGTGTGTGTGAGAGAGAGAGAGAGAGAGAGAGTCTTGACTATTCTTAAGCTCGCTTCTGACCGCTATGGTCAAGAAGATATTTCAAAGACGGATTTCGCGGGAAGGTGACCATGCAAGTAAGTAGTCAATCCATCAGGACGGGAGATGGACATGATATCCTTGACCAATTTTTGAATTCCTGGAATCCATCAGAGGTGCTCTTATTGGACGGGTGTTATGTCGGAGAATTTGTTCAATGTCCTTCTGGGTGAAAGAACAGAAGCTTGGGGATGGGGCTTGTCTCAAGCATGGCGGGGTTTGACCACTTCTCAAAGAAGGAATCCTCTCACCGTTAACTACGGAGCACATCCGGGCTGGTCAGATGGGTTATTTTGTGGTTTAAGTCGTCACGGTCTTTCCCCCAGATATGTAACTATCTCGTCAATCCGTGGTTCGGTTTTAAAATAGGGATCTCGCAGATCATCATCTCCGTACTCCGTAGGCATCTGCGCGTATGTTGTACATACATCACTCAACTACACAGTTGGTCGGCGGGCACGCCATGCAGAGAGAGCAGCCGAATCACAGTTTCTGGTTTGGGAGCGACGGGGCATGGGCCAACACGAAGAAGGTCATGCCGTCACCCCCCCCCCAGGACCCGGAATGGGGAGGGGCACAAGCTGGGATGAAGCTTGCTCGGGGTGCGTCAGGTGATGCCGTGCGTGGCACTTGGGCCCGTGAGGTGCGTGGCTCAACAATTCTGCGCGTCCGTCCCAGCCTCCCCACACAAGCCTCCCGATCCTGTTGTCCCTTAAGAGGGCAAGAGAGGCGCTGCGGGAAAATCAAGAGATCCTTCCGTCCCCGAAAGCGTCATGCTGCCGTGCGGTAATTGGATCGCTGGTATGGGGTAAAACTCATGCGGATGGAGCAGTGCCGCCCACCCATCTGATCCCGATGAGCTGGCAAAGTCAGGCAATCGTAAGGAGGGGGATGGGCGGCCAATCGAGCGGCTGGCGTGGCAGTTAACTATCCGCCCTGCAAGGTGGTATGAAACCTATTTCTGATTTTTTTTTCTTTTTTTCCTTTTCCATCATGTTTTTTTTTTTTCTCCCCGAGATTATTTGCGGGTCTTTTCTGTCCGCTTGAGTAACTTGAACCTCTCGTCTGTAACTCGCTACCAGCGGCTGGGCGATGCATCTTTTTTTCCACGCCAGCAGCGGGATATGAGTGAAACGAAAAAAGGAAGCCAAAAACGGCAGTAAACCAAAAAGCGAAAAAAAAGCGCGCAGAAAACCTTGGGCGAGTCCAGTTAAAACTTAAGGGCCCCAGAGAAGGACCAGGCAAGCTTAAAATGCCCCGGGGTGGGCTCCATTTAGGCGTGTTTTCCAGAGTTGGCGGGCGCCCAGAGCTCTCGCTAGCCGCCCCCACAGCCCGCGGCGAACCAGAGACGCCCGTTCCTCACCGCCAATTGGTCCTCCCCACGCTCAAGTAAAGCACACGTCCCTCCCCAAACCCCCCGTCGCTTTTCCCCCTCCCCCCCTCCCCCCCCCCCCCCCCCCCCCCCTCCC
>LJPK01000676.1:45806-77595 GCA_001430945.1 Amauroascus niger
CCTCCCCCCATCCTCTCTCTCTCTCTCTCTTCCTCGTTCTCTCTCTCGCTTCTCTCTCTCTCACTTGTCGGTCTTACGCCTTCCCAACCTGCAACCCCCCCCAGAGAGCTGGCCTGACTCGTGTCTCACCATTCGTCGTGGGCGAGCAGAATAACGTCGTTTTCGCCCTCAACCGTTCAGCTGTCGCAGCGGTCACTTCAATCGCTGTCGGTTGCGCGCTCCTCGTCTTTCGCAAACGCTCCACGTCGTATATTTTGTTTTTGCCTCTCCGGAATCCCGCTTTTCCCGTGATATAACGGAATTGGCAATGCCATAATAGGCAATGACTGAGGTAAAAATGAACACCGACGGACTGATTGGGCTTGACTATGACCCGCGACGATATATCTCAGCTGCGACATGGTCGACTGTGGGGATCGAGCAACCCTCGTCGCAACACCGGTCGGATAACAAAAGATCTCTCTCGCCGTTGCAGTCCAACTGTCACGCTTTTGACCCGGTGGCCGCTCATGACCATGCCCTGATTCCCGACTGGGGTTTTCAGCATCTCCAACCTCACCTCCAATATGCTACGACCCAGCAAACCGCCATTGAGACCCCATTCACGTCTGCGTACTTGCAACCGTCGCCGATGGAACTCATGCCTGTCACCGAACATCTGGAGTCTGGCTTATTGAGTGGCTCATATCTCCCGCTTGCCCCAGTTGATATTGTGCCGTACACCTGGCAGGATTTTCAACCGGAACTCGCCTCCTTCGCTCCAATCGACGGACTCGCGGATATGTTTCAGTCGCATCACCTCCCAGACACGAGTTCGCCGACCGATACGTATCTGGAGGTGAGATCTCTGACCAGCTCGACCAGCGACCAGAGCTGGACGTTGGTCGACAATCGGCGGTCGATGGACTCGTACCATGATCAGAGTGTTTTCATCAATCCTACTCATACGTTACATAATCGAAGTCTCTCAGAGTCATCGTATTCTGATTTGGACCACAACCCAAGGAGTTCTTATGGAAGCTTTGTGGAGATATCGCATAGAATGAACTCGCCAACCTCGTCCGACTCAAACCTCGAATCGGAATACAACGCTTCTTTCCAGAGGAGAGTATCGTCGGACATAGTGTCTCATGCTTCTTCATCGCCGCCAACCGCGCTCAGTCCCCTTGCCGCCACTCGGCCGGTACCCGTTCTTGTCAAGAAGTCAGGAGCCACGTCGTCTTCTCGGTCGCCAAAGCAAGCTGCAGGCTCTCCACCAAGCAGGAAACCGTCTCGCAAAAGCCCAATCGCTGCGAAAAATACTGATACCAAGGTCCGAAAACAGACTGATCCTAACAAGCCTGAAAAGGAGAAGCGTGTTGGGAAGCGAAAGGGTCCGTTGAAGCCAGATCAAAGGAAGCAAGCGAGTGAGATAAGAAAGCTCAGAGCGTGCCTTCGATGCAAATTCTTGAAGAAAACGGTGAGTACCTGTTATCTTGATGGGTTATCTACATTTCATTAACAGGCTATTCGATTTACAGTGTGACAAGGGAGAGCCATGCGCAGGATGCAAGCCTTCTCATGCGAGACTTTGGCAGGTTCCGTGCACCCGAATCGATATCAAAGAAATCGGCTATTTCATGAAGGATTGGAAAGCAGACTACGAGCGCCATGTGACTCTTGGTTTCTCTGTCGGTAACATCACAGGATTCTCCGATGTCGAGCGGACTTTGTTCATCACGCATGGCTACGGCCAAGTCCTTCCCGTGAAGGCGCGAGAAGTCTACGTTCGTGACGAAGATTGTTTCAATCTTGATTGGGTGGAATCGCTTCAACTTGAACGGAATCCAAATACTTTTGAGCTGAAGACCGCAAAACTTTCAGCCGGGATGGAAGGAATATCCACGGCCATGCTTTCAGACTACCTTGACAGGCACATCGATGGCAATGGCAGCTTCGAAAGATTTGTGGATGATTATTTTGGCGGAACGCCGTTCTTGACGCAAATGCTCAAAACCGCATTCCGGTTCTACTTCCGCACAAAGATGCCAGTTATTCGCAAGGCTCTTAAGCTGATTCTAGCTTACAACCTCACACTGCATGTTACTATGGTCGAGGGTCTCGGCGACTTGGAGGGCTTCGTTGGGAGAGTCGAGGATGAGACATCGATGTATAATGGCAAGGTCATGGCTCCCGTCATGATAAACTTCCAAATCAAGTGTGCGATGGCCAACATGTGGCGCGATCTGCAAAAGGATGTTTTGGAGGAACTCTCGGCTTTATACTCCAGCGTCTATAGTGGAGAGAAACTGAAAAACTGGCCGACAATCTTTATCCTTGCTTCAATATTACTGGCTGTGTGGGAGGAAATGCAGTTTGACTGTCATTACCGTGTACTGGTAAGATGCTTCTTGTATATCCCCCAAGCCTTCCACTGATAACTGAACTTATGTGATAGGACTCCGCTGCTGTGAACAAATTCTGCACAGATATGGAGACTACACCCGTGGGAGTCATTGTTGGTCTGTTCCAGGCAATCTCTCAGAAACTGCCCGCGTTCACGGACTGGAACTCGCAAGAGCACCATCATCTCCTTAACTCAAATCCTGATGTCTGCAACACTATGACTGAAGTCCGGGATCACGTTCGACAACATGGTAAGATATAAGGTCTTGTCTTCATTTCAATGAAACTCAACTGACAATCTACCTAGAATCCTACCTCCGTAGCCGCGGCAACTCTAATTTCGATCGCAACGATTTTGACTGTCTTTCGAACAAATTTTTGTCTAGACTCGTTTTACGCTCGAACCAAGCAACCCGAGAAGTTGTTCATGCGATGTAATACAAAAGTCCCGACCCACTAAACTCTATGTTGTCAACGGCCACTTAAATTGACCAAAAAAAGAGCAGTATAACGCCTATAATGATGGGCTATGATAATGACATGAGAGTATCTATTTTCCCGACTATGTGAAACGAGGAAACGACAATTGTTTTATCTGCGTTTGCTATCTTTCGGACCAACTATCGTCGCTCCTTTTACGATTTATCCAGTCCATTTTCTGTTTGTTTTGGTATGACGAGATTATCGAGCCATGATACTCCGCTGTCGCTATTTGCTTGATCGCTCTTGGTATATTGTTTTGCGAAACGGAATGATTATGAAGACCACGAATCTTATGACCGCGACATATTGTTACAGTCTTTGATCAAGGAAATAAACCATACATGCCTGGAAACTCCACTGTCGCGAGTACCAGAGAAGACGGGTTAGAACTGGTTTCGTTTCAAGCCGAAAACGTGCTTCGAGAAACCCCCCTGTCGATTGTATTTTCTGAATATCTTTTTGAATTTTTTGCCTTCGAATTTTGTGTTGATCTATCCTGCTTTTTACCGCCTTTCGTTTCTCTTCATGGGACTGTTTCGGTCAGCGACATGAACCTCTTTTTTTTCCCTTTTTTTCTCTTTTTCTTTTATATGTCATGTCTCTGCATGTGCATTGCATCGATCACGACACACGCATGGCTGGTTCATTTAGCAAACATTTGATTGGGGCCCCAGCAAATCGGTTTGATCATTTGCTTTTCTTCTCACCGCGCATGTCAGGCCATTCGAATCGACATGAAAGACGCGCAACCAGGCAAGAGCCATACACGCACTCTGTCAACCAAGGGGGACACATTTTCGCCTCGAAGTGATCTGTCCCTAGTGTCCGTGCCTCTTTGCTTTATTCCCACTTACTTTTGACATGACTCACCAACATCATGAGGTCGGGACGTGGGGACGTGGGGACGTCTCAGCAAATCCATTGCATTGAAATTGATCGCGTGTATGTATGTGTGAGGGTGAGAGAGGCGCACAAATTAGGCCTGGGTTTGGCCGAGGATGAGAAATGCTTGGGGATTGTTGACTTATGGTTTGCAGGAATATTATGTAGGCTCATTATATCAGATAAGAAGATATAGTCAATAGTAGATCCATCTTTGATACCTTATTCTTTGTCAAATGTGCATTTTCATACTCAAGGTCAATGCGATTGAGCCCAAGACATGAATTGTTCCCATAATTTACAGGGGCCTTGTGCCCAAAATCCAGCTAGAGAAAAAGGTGCTCAACCGGCTGTGTTGTACATACACCTAGAACTACGCGGGAGTGACATGAAATGTTGAAAGTGGCATTTGATTTGAAAAGTCCCTGTGAAAGACCTCGTGGTTGGATATTTTACCTTACTGACAACACGACCAGTGGCATGAGTTCAGGATCGACGATCTCCTTCCTAAATGAGTTGGTTTTTCTCTTTAGTTGTTCCATCTGAACGGCAGTGAGGAATGAGAAGTGGCAGCGAGTTCAGCGTTATTACTAGGAAGACCACATCGAGATCCGGTCCGGGCTCGCCCTCCGCCGGATGAGCATTATTCGTAGCCATGGGCGAATCAAAGATAACATCGAAGGTACGTTAACTATCCAGCGCTGGTCACGGATTCAACTCCGCGAGTGAAGTGTATGCGTTGACGCCTATGGCAGTTGTCATCACAAGCGACAGAGGACGGGTAGCTAGGATGGTCAGTGAGTCATAAACCGCGTGCAAGCTAGCATGAGCTACTTACCTGCGATAGTTGGCTACCTAGGACAAGAGAAGCGAGAGAAGACTGATAAGCAGGTAGTACCCTCCGATTCCGCAATTAGAAGAAGGTTGCCTGAACGAATGGGCACGTATGACGTAGTTAGTAAGCAAGGGCGAAACGACGTAATTACGGGGTTTTGCACAGGCCTTTGTATCGGATTTGTAATGAACAGCCCCGATTGTTCTGGCGGGTTCCACAGCTAGCCCAACATGGCAAGTGGGTCTGCGCGGCTTGCTGAGTTCTGTGCGCTTTGATTGGCTTTGTTGATTACTAGTTGGGGCGTAACAAGCCACTGAGACAAGCAGGCAAGCTGGGAGTGAAGGAAGGGACTAGCCTTGGCGGCTTCGCCTCCCCTCACTATCCACACCCCCCACCCTCCGTTGCCGCTGGGGAAGTACTTAAACCCGCCCACCTTCTCACATCCTCCTCGCCTTCTCGATCCTTCTTACATCCTCTTTTCCTGCTTCCTCCTTTCCTGTGGTCCTCGCCTAGTTATCGACCTTCCCTTTGGTTCATCCCAAACATCATCCCTTCACGCATCGCATTTCTCGTCGTCGTCTTGCAACATCTACTCATTACTGTTCATTCTTCAATCTCGCCACCATGCAGATTTTCGTCAAGACCTTGACAGGAAAGACCATCACTCTCGAGGTGGAGTCTAGCGATACTATCGACAATGTTAAGACCAAGATCCAGGATAAGGAGGGCATTCCTCCAGACCAGCAACGCTTGATCTTTGCTGGCAAGCAGCTCGAGGACGGCCGCACGCTGTCCGACTATAACATTCAAAAAGAATCCACCCTCCACTTGGTTCTTCGCCTCCGTGGCGGTATGCAAATTTGTAAGTTATTCCTGGAAAACTGGAAAATCTCTTCGCTTTTTTTTTGGCCATCATTCTAACGATCTGGTTTGATTAGTCGTCAAGACCCTGACAGGAAAGACCATCACCCTAGAGGTTGAGTCTTCTGATACCATCGATAATGTGAAAACCAAGATTCAGGATAAGGAGGGCATTCCTCCAGACCAGCAACGTTTGATCTTCGCTGGCAAGCAGCTTGAGGACGGCCGCACTCTTTCGGATTATAACATCCAGAAAGAATCAACTCTTCACCTTGTCCTTCGTCTTCGCGGTGGTATGCAGATTTTCGTGAAAACCTTAACCGGCAAGACGATCACGTTAGAAGTTGAATCCTCCGACACAATTGACAACGTAAAAACGAAAATTCAAGACAAGGAGGGAATTCCACCAGACCAGCAGCGGTTGATCTTCGCCGGCAAACAACTTGAAGATGGTCGGACGCTCTCTGACTACAACATTCAAAAAGAATCCACACTACATCTTGTCCTTCGGTTGCGTGGTGGTATGCAGATCTTCGTGAAGACCCTGACGGGAAAAACCATTACGTTAGAAGTCGAATCGTCAGACCAGCAACGCTTGATCTTCGCTGGCAAGCAGCTTGAGGACGGCCGCACTCTTTCGGATTATAACATCCAGAAAGAATCAACTCTTCACCTTGTCCTTCGTCTTCGCGGTGGTATGCAGATTTTCGTGAAAACCTTAACCGGCAAGACGATCACGTTAGAAGTTGAATCCTCCGACACAATTGACAACGTAAAAACGAAAATTCAAGACAAGGAGGGAATTCCACCAGACCAGCAGCGGTTGATCTTCGCCGGCAAACAACTTGAAGATGGTCGGACGCTCTCTGACTACAACATTCAAAAAGAATCCACACTACATCTTGTCCTTCGGTTGCGTGGTGGTATGCAGATCTTCGTGAAGACCCTGACGGGAAAAACCATTACGTTAGAAGTCGAATCGTCAGATACCATTGATAACGTTAAGACAAAGATTCAAGATAAAGAAGGTATTCCACCAGATCAACAGCGACTCATCTTTGCTGGAAAGCAACTCGAAGATGGCCGTACGCTTTCCGATTACAACATTCAGAAGGAAAGCACTCTGCATTTGGTTTTGAGATTGCGTGGTGGTAATTAGGCATATATATCTGTTTCCTGTTAAACGGCCGATTCTCTCTCTCTTTTTTTTCCCCTAGGAGCATTCAAACCGGGATGGCGTTTGGTGGATTTACACATGGCGGTGGATAAATCATGTTGCATTTTCCATTTTCCATGCTGCAATGTCCGTCTCTTCGATAGTTGCGATAAGATATCTCAATACGACTGATATTCCCAGTCATTCCGAGGCTGTTTCCCACGATTCCAATACATTCACATACTCTAGAATTGTAGATATCCTTATTTCTCATTCTGTCACTGGCAAGATCAATCGGATTGCTTGTGAGAATCACAACGATTGAGTTGATGATGTAGTTAACTAGTTAATCAGTTTGCTGATAAGGTCACGTGGAGCTAACAACCGTCTGATAAAGCTTCCCCTCAAACTCATGTCGAAGCAGAGCTGTTAGAAAGCAACTCTCACCAAGATGTTGAACAGGCGATATGCCCTCCTATTTCTATCATATCTGCCTTGAGTTCCTTACTGACGTTTCATCAAGCTCTGGTGATATTAGCAACCTCACTCTTGAAACCATTCGCGAGTCCTTGTCTCCATTCTGCAAGCAGAAATTCAAATCAGCAAAAAGGGATCAAAACAAACCGCCTTCAACAAAGATTAACCAGGGCTCGAGAACAAGTGAATTGCATCGGGCAAAGAGCACTATTAACACAGTCACAGGCCATTCTCGTCAATGTCTACCTGCAGCGAACTCCTCATCCTCCCACACACCTTATCCACAACTAGTCACACTCGAAACTGCGAATCTCTCTACGGCTGGCGGCGGAGAAATCTCACTTGAACCTGGCTTTCCTGCATCCTCAAAACAGTTTACTAAAGATAAGCGTTTCGATAGCATATCCATCGAAGGAATCGACATGGTTCTGGAGAACACACAACTACCTGTTCGAAACAGCGGCACTGATAATAATCAGATAGCCAAAGGCATTGGATCAAGGGCAATTGGTGGTCTTGCTACGAAAGGAAAATATATTTCGCTTGATCACAAGGTCCCCAATAGCGTGTGGGGTATCGTGCACCTTTATCGCGACGGGGATCCCACCCCGGGACTCTCTGATAACGACGAGGATCCATATTTCTTAAAGGGTTCGTCATTAGCGCGGAATGCGGGCGTGCCACCTACAGGGAATAGGAGTCGTCTAGGGCGCAGCGTTGGTAATGAAAGCTGGGGTACATCTCTGCCCCTGGAGGATTGCACCACCTTGTGTATTCTTGCTGTTCCTTCCTACATGTCCCCTCCTGATTTCATAGGCTGGGTCGGCCAAGAAACAAAGGATGAAGTTAGTCATTTCCGCATGATTCGGACAGAAAGACGAAATCGCTATATGGTGTTAATGAAGTTTCGAAGTGGACGCAAGGCAAGGGAGTGGCAAAAGGACTGGAATGGTAAGGTGTTTAATAGCACGGAAGTAAGTGCCCTCAATCAAAAATTTTTGCTTGTATCTACTAATATTCGAGATTTTTAACAGCCAGAGACGTGTCATGTTGTATTCGTGAAAGATGTCGAGATCCAAGCTCCGACAATCTCACCAGAAGGCCGATTTCCGGATATGAACCACGATCCTTTTACATCTCAGGCGCATGCGAGCACCGTGGCGACTGCATCATTGTCGATAAAACCATTAGCTCCACCTACACCATCGCTGTTTGAACTGCCAACATGCCCTGTTTGCCTGGAGCGTATGGATGAAACTAGCGGGCTTCTTACCATCATTTGCCAACATGTGTTTCACTGCACATGTTTACAAAAATGGAAAAGTAGCGGTTGCCCTGTTTGCCGATATACACAAGAGGACCTGGGAAAGCGTGCGTCCAACTTCGGCCCCGATGAAGACCCGGAATGCAGCGTCTGCCGCTCCGAAGAGAATCTTTGGATCTGTTTGATATGCGGGAATATTGGCTGTGGCCGATATGATGGCGCACATGCATTTGCTCATTTCAAACAGACAGCTCATTCTTTTGCCATGGACTTGTCATCGCAACGCGTGTGGGATTATGTTGGAGACGGTTACGTCCATCGAATCATTCAAAACAAAGCCGACGGGAAACTTCTAGAATTACCAGCAGCTGATAATAGCGCTCTTGATCCTCCAGACTGGGGCGATGCTGTTCCTCGAGAGAAATGGGAAAACATGAGTGTAGAATATACTCATCTCCTTACAAGCCAACTCGAAAGCCAACGTACGTACTTTGAGGAGAAAGTTGAACGGGCTGCGGATAAAGCAGCAGAAGCAAGCGCGGCTGCTTTTGCTGCGCAAGACGCGGCGGAGAAGATAACCAAGCGCCTAGAAGCGTTGCAATCTGAGCACGATACTCTTGTGAAAGAATCGATACCAATTCTAGAAAAAGAGAAAGGCCGGGCTGAACGACGTGCAGATAAGTTTGAGTCTTTAGCTCATAAAATGGAAAAGGAATATCGAGAGGAGAAGACGATGAATACCAGCTTGATGGAGCGCGTGGAATATCTGACCGTTGAGGTCGATAAACTAAAAGCGGCCAACGAAGATCTTGCTGAGCAGAATCGAGATCTGACTTTTTTTATCAGCGGTGCAGAAAGGCTGAAAGATCAGGGGGAGGACGTTATCGCAGGCACTGTCAGTGTACCGGAGCCGGCGAAAACAGGGAAGAAAAAGAAAGGAAAAGGCAAGAAGTGAAATTTCCGCTTGGAGCATAGATGAGTTATCGCGATGTGCTGTAAAGAATGGCTCGCCATTCATCGCCCAGGCCCTACCTATTTGGAGCCGAACTCGGTTGCCCAGTTTGAATTCGGTCTATTTATGTTTTCCTATGCACGGAATGCTGACGGAACTCACCACAGCCCAATCGGAAAACTGCCCAGTTCATGGCCCCAGACAGCAAGAGGGCACGTGAACCAATGCGCTTACGGGTTGGGTCTCACTGGTTCACAACTGTATATAATCAACTCTCCAGATACGCACTATCCATACCTCTTGTCAGCGCCGACCCACGCATGAGTGATAAAAGGAGATCTTAATATTTCTGTAGAATGGTCGAGGCTCTCACCGGAGACATATACAACACACACATACATGCAAAAATCCACCCGTAGAATCCGCATGTCCAATCCCCGTTCCGGGAAAATCGTAAACAAGCTTTCAGCCTCAAGGACGGGTCTCCCGCATCGTGGAAAGCGCCCATGAATAAAAGCTGTGGGATCATGCACAGTATTACGCCCCTATCACATCGTGGCCAACAAGAATCTTTTTTGCTTTGTTGAAGGCCAATTAATTGAGCACATGGGACGACAGTATATCTTGAGAGGCGACTTGATAACATTCCGAAGTTCTGAGCGGATGCTGGGCTCGTGGGGCTGCATTTTGGGCCCGCCTGCACGAAGCCGATTTTCGGTGATGGTTCCGGGAGCGGAGTGTGGGGGTTGGTTCGGCAAATAAATGGATGGGAGGCGGGAAACGAAGATGAAAGTTGAGACGCTGAAAATGCAAAATGTTTCCTTCTAATTTTGATCGTAGTGACAGACTGAGAATTGTTCAAATAGCTACTCGGTACAAGTGACAGATATCCCTTGATACTCTTTACCTCTTACCATAAATTCTTCTTTCATGGTCAGGGAAAAAGCACATTTTCGCTGCGCATTGAACTAAAGTACCTACCTTAGCGGCATTCCGCGGAGAAGGTCTAGATTCTCCCATTCTTTTGCCCGCACGACCGTCATCAAACCGTGTTTCCGATTAATCTCTTGTCTAATTGGTCGTTTGAGAGGAGCGGACGCTATGGCCCGTTGCAACTCGAATGTTAATCCATGTCAGAGAACAGGGGGCACGTGGGCGGAATGTTGACTAGCTAGCGACGGAGGCTTTTTCGTTTGCCTGGTTCCGAGTATTCGTGTGAATGAAACAAGTGTTCGAAGTTGGGTGTTCCGCTCTAGCCGACCATTCTGTAACTCGTCCAATTGAAACCGATTTGGACACACGCGACACTTTTCCCAAAGGTATTTTGGTATATCCCGGGGGTGCTACTATGTAAACTAATACATACCTACTTGCGAGGGGACCTGGTTATCTTTGAAGTGCTGCTCTGTGCTGAGTTTCTTCCGGACTGTGCACATGCCCACTCCAATGTTATTCTTTCTTCCCGACTGAAGCAGGTGTGTGCCAGTTTACTGAAGTCTGACGGGCTCGCGGAGCTCGCCAAGGACCGCTCCAAGATTCTCCGCCAAGCCTTCCGCCGCGTAGCGATGACCGAGATGCTTTCCTCCCACACTAGTCCACCTCGCCATGACGTATACGGTTCCGCTGTGGGGTCTGATTGGTCGGTTCTGCCTGGGGTGGAGTCCGCTAACAGTAATTAAAGTAGGCCCAGTGGGTCCTAGTCACGTGAATAATGTTGTGATGGCCAATGGGAAACAGAGGTTGCAGAAGGGTGGTCTTTGCGGAGCACCGAAGAATTGCCAAGAGACTTCCGGAGAGAGTAGGATTCAAGTTGAATGGGGAACTGCTCAAACGATAGCAATTGGGAGCTCCGGAAAATGCTACTCGGAAATCGGATGGAAGCATAAGAAGGGATGAAAAGAAGGCTGGGGAGAATCATGATGATAATCTGAACAACCCCCGAAGAAGTTGAAACGGGAGAAACGATCGCTTCCCGTTGGGATACAAGTCTCAATGAATTGTCTATCCGGAAACCTCACCCCCCGTTCCAAGGTTTCCCACGAGCCAAGGCTTGCATATTCATCTCTTCGTTTTCTCGACGAATGAGCATCGCATAACCTTATAGTTAACGGGTGGAATGAACATCCCATGGATAGCTAAGGCAATATGTACAGGGGAAGTCAATCACATCCTTGGCCCCAAGAGAAAATTGGGCATAATTCGCCCTTTCGTCGTAGGTTTGAGATGGACCCAAACAAATGACGGAATATTCGCCTGCTGGGCACTATGGAGGGAGGAGAAACGTCAAGATATATACCCCAGATGCTTCCCCGCTGAACCTTGATCGATTGTTTCCCTCACAACATAGATTATACCCAACAGAAAGTTTCTGTATACTTGGGATTCCACGATAATAGGGTTGACATACCTATCATACCATTTGGGACTATTTCTTCCTTCCGCTTCAACCTTCCTACAGATAAGACTGATAGTCACGACGTCAGCGTTCGTTCTTTCCGCCCAAACCCAATAAAAACACCAAAGAGTCTCTTCCTGGCCTTGACGAATATTAATCCGATTGTCAAGGGATTCATAACGGCAACGAAACTGAAGAGGGTTTCGTGATGCGGTCCTCGAGCAAGGATGGACCAACAAAGCAGGAGTATGAGCGGCATCCGTTTTTGCTCTCTGTCGATGATCTCGTTCAAAGTTTGCAGACAGACCTTGAAACCGGCTTGACTGGCGACGCAAAGATACAAGGACTGCAACAAAAATATGGCCCAAATCGTTTACAGAGCGATGGCGGGGTTAAATGGTACACTCTGCTCGGAAAGCAGGTTTCCAACGCAATGATATTGGTAAGTCCGTTCCATAATCATTTCACACAAGTCGATTCCAAGCTCTAGAACATTGTCGAGTCGAAGTAAGAGATGCGGCAATCTTCACTCGATGGTGTCTCTTCTTCGCCTTTCGTATGAAAGGCGTTTCAAGGGGAGGGGATATAGCACGCCTGATAGATCCAATGCAATGGACATGTCTCTTGTTGCACATTTCAAAAGAGTTGCATTGAACAGATGCGGCAACCATCCAAACCCAGAAGCTTCTTTTCCCCTGTCTTGTTTGTTTAAGGATGTTTTTACGAACAAGTGTAGTAACTTTGCAACAAAATAGGTACTTGTCCTCGCGATGGCTCTCGCCTACGGTGTCTCAGACTACGTCGAAGGAGGAGTGATCACTGCCGTTATCGTGGCAAATGTGCTTATTGGCTTCTATCAAGAATTCCAAGCAGAGAAGAAGATGGATTCTCTCAGATCTCTCTCCTCACCCTCTGCAACCGTAATCAGAGATGGCCACGAAGTCACTGTTCCGTCAGGAGAAGTGGTTCCTGGAGATATCGTCCAGATCAAGATGGGAGACACTGTGCCCGCGGACATTCGTCTCTTCGAAGCTATGAATTTAGAGTGTGACGAGAAAATCTTGACCGGGGAAGCTGTTCCTGTTGCAAAGGACGTCGAATTTAGCACCAACGGAGACGAACTCGCAACCGGTATTGGTGACCGCCTGAATATGGCGTACTCCTCTGCCACGGTCACTAAAGGCAGAGGACGCGGAATCATCGTGTTCACCGGAATGGGTACAGAAATTGGCAAGATTGCAGAGTCCATGCAGGGAAAACGTCGCAAACCCAACCGCTCGATGTCCCGAAAAAAGTACGGCAAATTTCAACCGGTCAAGGGAGGCGCTTTGCGTGTCTGGGATGGGATCGGCAAGTTCCTTGGCCTCACAGAGGGTACTCCGCTGCAAATCAAGTTGAGCAAGTTGGCCTACTCCCTTTTTGGCTGTGCTCTGCTGCTCGCTATCATTGTGTTTGGTGTAAACAAGTTTAATGTGACCAACGAAGTTGCAATTTATGCTATTTCTACAGGTAAGTTGCCTAGCCATGTAAGATTGGCCGCGCCTTAGCTAACCGTTCAAGGCATTGCTATTATCCCTGAATCGCTCATCGCTGTCTTAACAATCACCATGGTCGTCGGTATGACACAGATGAGAAAACGTAGAGTTGTCGTGCGTCAACTCAGTGCACTCGAAGCCCTGGGCGGAGTGACGAATATTTGCTCAGACAAAACGGGAACTCTGACTCAAGGACAAATGGTTGCACGAAAAGCGTGGATCCCCGGTGTCGGAATGTATACTGTGCATAAGTCGAATGATGCTAACAATCCGACCCGCGGAACCATCAGTGTCAGCCAACCGCCCGCATCTAAGCAGGAGGCCGAAGAAGAACGCGAACGCAAACGTATTGAACGAGACAACCTTCGTAGCACGGCAGGACTGAAGTTCAACGTTCCTCCCGAAAAGGAGGAGCGCGATAAACGAAAACAAGATGAGCTTCGTAACGAAAAGAATGCCTTTCAGAGCGAAGAGGAGGATGATGACACCCAGCTCACGAAAATTCCTGACATCGTCCCTGAGTTGCAGGCATTCTTGGAATCGGCAGCATTATGTAACCTGGCCAAAATTCGTCTGGATAAAGAATCCAATCAGTGGCAAACAATGGGGGATCCAACCGAGATTGCACTGCAAGTCTTCGCACATAGATTCGGGTTT
This sequence comes from Amauroascus niger, assembly GCA_001430945.1. Taxonomy (NCBI): domain Eukaryota; kingdom Fungi; phylum Ascomycota; class Eurotiomycetes; order Onygenales; family Onygenaceae; genus Amauroascus; species Amauroascus niger. Next base: position 59,689 of record LJPK01000676.1, read on the forward strand.
GGAAAACCAAGTCTCGAAAAGGATAAGAGTTGGAAACAACTGGCCGAGTATCCCTTCGACAGCGGTGTAAAACGGATGTCCGTCATCTACCGATGTGGTGAAGGTCCGGAAACGGTAATATTTACCAAAGGAGCTGTTGAAAGGATCCTGGATCTCTGTACTTCTGTGGGACTTGGTGAACACCAGGAACCAATGGATCCCACAACCAAAGAAAGAATACTTGACCAAATGGGATTTCTTGCAGAGCAGGGTTTGCGGGTTTTGGCCATTGCACAAAAGGCCGGGCCAAGTGACTTTCAACCTCATACAGAAATTCCCCGAGATCAGATTGAAAATGAATTAACGTTACTCGGCCTTGCTGGATTGTACGATCCGCCTCGGCTGGAAACTAAAGATGCTGTGAAGGGTATGCTTCCCGCCCTGTTTTCTTTCTTGCGTTGAAAAAGCTAACCCCAAAGTAGAATGTACAATGGCCGGAATTCGGGTTCATATGTTGACCGGTGATCATCCTTCGACAGCGACCGCCATTGCCAAAGAAGTTGGAATCATCCCACGCAACTCAGGCAACCTCTCTACCGAAGAAGCGGCCTCTCTTGTGAAAACGGCAGCAGAGTTCGACGGCATGACCGACGAGGAAATCGATGCATTGCCTGCGCTTCCATTGGTTATAGCTCGATGTGCACCGGATACGAAAACTCGAATGATTGCCGCCCTTCATCGCCGCAAACGTTATTGCGCTATGACTGGCGACGGAGTTAACGATGCACCTTCCCTGCAGGCTGCCGATGTTGGAATTGCCATGGGCATGGGTGGTTCAGACGTTGCCAAATCAGCATCTGATATTGTGCTAACTGACGATAATTTCGCAAGTATTGTCAATGCTATAGAGGAGGGCCGGCGGATGTTTGAGAACATTCAAAAGTTTATCCTTCATCTTCTTACGTCAAATGTTGGCGAGGTTGTTCTCCTTATCGTCGGCCTTGGATTCAAAGACGAACATGGTGTTTCCATCTTTCCGCTCTCGCCACTCCAAATTCTCTGGATCAATATGTTAACTTCATCCTTCCCGGCATTTGGTCTCGGCCGTGAGAAAGCAAACGCAGCTGTGATGCACCGTCCTCCGCACGATACGAAAAAGGGTGTGTTCACATGGCAAATCATTGCTGACATGCTTGTATATGGCATAATTATGGGAGCTTGTACCCTACTTACCTTTGTTATTGTTATCTACGGGGTTGGTGACGGCGCGGCATCGCTAGGAACCGATTGTAATCGCACGGATAGCCCATCTTGCAAGACTGTCTTCCGAGCCCGCGCGGCAGTATTTGCAGAACTCACTTGGCTCATTCTCATCTCAGCATGGGAATTCAAACATTTCCGAAACAGCATGTTTAATCTGGACCCAATGCGCGATCGCAACGACGTACGGTTTACCTCTTTTCCATTCTTTCGTGACGTCTGGGAGAACCAATTCCTATTCTGGGCTGTCGTGATAGGAGCGGTATCTGTCTTTCCAGCAGTGTATATTCCTGGCTTGAATACCAAAGTCTTCAAACACCAAGGTATTACTTGGGAGTGGGGTCTCGCGTTCGGTTCGATTATCGTCTTCGTTCTCGGTGTAGAGGCATGGAAAATGACAAAACGATGGACAGGCTGGTTCGCGTCCGGTGAGGATTACGGAGGCGTGGCCGTCACAGGCTTCAGAAGACGCTGGCCAAGCCACGAACTGGGCCTGCGTCAAGGCTTCTTCACTTTTGCAAAAACCTTGACCAGAGGAAGCGAGAAGAGTTTCGGTGTGAATTTTGCAAGCTCCAGGTCTAGCATCAGCGGCAGGGAGATGCAGAGGCGTAACACAGAGAACTCAATTGGAAGGCCAGTGGAGGAGGTCTAAGGGGGCTCACTCAAACCGGGTGAAGCAATGACGAAAAGGACTAAAAATGGTTAGCCAAGCTGTAAAAGGAGGTATTGATATTGATCTCCAAAGTTCAATCTGTTTGTAATTAATTGTTAAGGATTAGTTCCGATAATATATGAGTGTCCATGTTTTCTCTCCTTCATCACTTGCCCGCCAGGTGAAAAGGGTCGTTCAGGATGGTTTGTTCGTTGAGAGGATGACTCAGCAAAAGATGGTCCTTGAAAACTATTTTTGACATCGCGACTTTCTCAAAACAAATCATACAATTTAATTTGCTATAAAACGGATTTAACTCTTGACACTATATATATGTACATTCGATTTGAATCATCTCTTCTCCCAGCTGATTGTTGATGGCTCCATTGGACGGGATAAGAGGCTCTACTGCAGGTCAGCGGCGTTTCTTATTAACAAAAGAGGAAAGACACGGCAAGGCCAAAGACCTACCGTATAATCCGTAGCTGGAATGCCAGAACGGTCATCTGGATTTCGAAACTTGAAGCTCCGGACCATGACGGCCAGGATAACCCCGAGGTTGATATATGCGAACCTCTCGCCAATGCAACGATGCCTTCCTGCACCAAACGGGAGATAAGGGCTTTTTGTCCCCTTGGTGGTTACTCCGTAGCCGTAGTCGACTTTCTCGTCGTCGGCTTCCGAGGGCTCAGCTGCGCTAAGCCAGCGGTATGGATTCCATTTCGTGGCCTCCTTGAAGTGATCTTCGCTGCGGGCGGTGAATCCGGGCGCTGAGAGCAGGATATGTTTTTCTGGGATGACGAGATCAGTCCCGGGAACGGCCATTGTATGCTTGGCCTTTCGCATGATGGAGTGTATTGGCGCATGCAAACGGAGTGTCTCTTTGATGACCATTTGACCGAGAGTCAAGCGGTCAATGTCGTTCAGTGTGAATGAATGCGACGAGCCGCATCCAAGAATCTGTACTTGCTCTTGGTACAGGTTCTCCATAATCTTTGGGTGCGCGGCGAGTTGGAGCATAGCCCATCCACTTATTGCGGAGGATGTGTGCTGGCCGGCCATGAGAAGCGTGATCATTAGATGGGCGATTTCTTTATCTGGAAGGGCTTTGCCGTCCTTGTACACGCAGTTATCCATCAGATTCCAAAGCATATCATGACCACGTTCCTGCCCACTGGCACGACGTTTCTTGATGATATCCATGTAGACGTCGCGCATTTTCTTGTGTGCGGCATCGCGCTTCCGATTATGCGGAAGTGGAGCCCATGGAAGCAAGAAATTGATCGGGGTGAAGCCCGAGTCTAGGTCATGATAATAGTCGGCAAAAGAGCTGTCTAGCTTGCTACGCACCTCTTCTCCTTGCAACGTGCGAGCCGCTGTTAAAATGGTGATTTCGGCCATTACCTGAGCCACATTAATCGTTCCCGACTCGCCTTTGAAGTGAGGGGATGTGGCTATATATTGCTCCACTTCATGCTGGATCAAAGGAACATATGAAGCTAAAGCATCGCTGCTGAGGCCAAACTTAATGAACTGCGTGGTCCCAAGTATCAGCCATCAAAACTAGTCCTCGGTTGAAGAAAGAGGAAGCCACATACCTTCTTCTGTTCCATGAGCTTTTGATTCGGACAATCATAAATGACGTCTGCCCCAAAGACTGGCGTTGTAAGAGGCGAATAAACCTCTTCAGCGCTCACATCCTGCAGTTTGCCATTTAGGATGAAATCGTTTCCTTTTACTCCTAGATACACAGTGACTCTACGGCCCAACAGAACGAAAGTGAAAATGTCGCCGTACTGGGGCGCAGGAGGTCAATCAGTTACAGATCAGATTTACACCAAAGGATGAAAGCGGTTCTTTTCAACGAACCTTCTCGCGGCAAGAGGCGAAAAATCGATACGGATCAAGCCCATAACTGACAGCACTCCCAACAAAAGGCACCCAGTGGAATACGATGGGAGGTTTAGAACCGCCGCGTGGTGCAAACTGACGCAGAAGGTTACCAATGAAGACCGACAAAACACCGACGATAACCACCGTTGACAGCAATTGGGCCGTTGGAGAGAGCAAAGAAATCAATTCCATGGTGGGCATAACTATGCACTTTACCTGGGAGAAATTAAAATCTACGGGGTTTCTCAGTTCTTATAGATTGAGGTTTTCATCCCCTCGATAGCTGATATTACGCGATTCGGCTTAGTCCGCTGCTTAGGTCAAGCTCCAAGCTTAGCTCTCGTACCTCTCGTACACAGGCAACCAGGATTTTTGATGTTCTGGCGTCAGCCGGATAGCCCTGTCTCCGGAGGACTAACTAGTTAACTTACAAACCAAGAAGAGATCCGCACTCTTGCTCCAGGGAACTCGTTTGAGGGTTTTCTTAAGAAGAACTTAGAACCGATGAGCCAGTTACGTAAGTTGCAGCTGTCTACGATTCCCTTTCTTTTGTCTACCTTTCAACCAGCGAGGTCATGCGTTTTCGGTATTTTCTTAAAACTATCACGAGAAAAGAACAAATATACGTAGCTGCTCCGTCGGCTAAAGGAAGTTGAATCATCGGGGCTCCAGTTAGTTACAAGACGGGGTCCCGTTCTTTGCTTGCGGAAGTCTCTCCCAACAGGTAACATAATCTTTAACTTCCCAAGCTTGCCTCCTTCGTCGGCGCAGAACCTTGCGCGGACCAGACTTAAGTTCTACCGTGATAAAACCGGGTTTCTGGTACTTTGGCCACGAGATCGGGCTCGTTGCTTCAGAATAGTGCTTTATGTTCCGGGTGGTCCTCCGCTCGGTCGCCCATTCTGCCAAAAAAGTTCGATATGCTTTGATCCCGCCCGTGCCGTCTTCCAGCGGCACGACCAATTGCCACTCCTCCAAACCCTCGACTTTGCGCACCTCTTGTTCATCAAAAGGGACATCCCGATAATGGTCATCCTTGGTGAGGGTCTCGTAGATGGTGAAAATCAGGCCATCGATATCACCGCGCCCTGGTTCTTGTTCCTTACTTCCAATTAGAGCAGACCGGTCGAAATCAAATATCTTTAGGTTTTCACTGGCCGGCTCGACCAAGACGTTACGGGGTGCAACATCCTGATGCATGATTCCAAAACGAAGATTCAAATCATCAATGGCAGATGTAAGCTGTTTTAACCAACGAAAGTAGAACGGGCGATCGCGGTAGTGGTCGAGGGTTCCTCCTGATATATACTGGGAGGCGAACCCAAGCACTCTCTCGGTAATATCGTCAATAACCACGCGACGGAAAGAGACAAAGGACTCATGGCCCCTGAGGGCCTTGAGAATGTGAAGTTCATCCCAGATGTTTTCGACACGCTCTTGGATAATTGTGTACTTAAAGACGACGAGTCCTTTCTCTCCACGAACGGGATGGTATTCTACCAGGTCTGTGCACACGTGGAGTCTGTCGACTTCGGTAAATTCTGACCTGCGCGCGACCTCTCCCTCTTCCAGCGGTCCTGAGTATTCTGGGTATCTAACCTCCCATGTAGTGTCACCATCCGGAGAAACACTCAGTAGGTCCCCGCTTGCGGAAATAGTGAGAGAGCGGACATCTGGACCAAGTTTCTCTATATGCCGGGCCACGGCTTTCTCGCCGTCGTCGTGGTCGGGGAGAGCCTCAGCAGGCCCAGTTACTTGAAACCAGCGACGCTGGTCCCAGTCGATAACAACCCAAGTATGAGGCCCTCCGGGGGTCAGCGCGCCTTCAGGGCTATAAAAACGCCAGGAATCGGGAATCATTTTTTTGAATAAAAACTTTGAGGATTTTATGTCGTTAATTTTTGAGTTAACAAGTTAACTAACTAACTGACTGAGGACCGCAGCCCCCGCCCATTAGTTGACCAGTTATAATAATCCAACCAGGCAGAAACTCAATAGTTATCTACCTAATCTTCTCCTATCAATATTGGCAATTGGCCTGGGGAATTGCATGGTATAATAGGCAGCAATGAGGCACAGCTAACCTGTCTGCGGAGATTTGTTGTCCATGCCATTCAAATTGGACTAATGTGCTGTGAAAGTCATGCACATTGAAGCTGCTAACTGCATGATGCAGTGATTCACAGGGTTAGAGATATGAGGGACAAATGGATTGGATCAACTTCAACATTTGTGAACAAACTACTGCACAGCAACAAGGCTGTGATATTTTATCTGCTAGGCATTAACTAATGATTGAGCAAAACAGTCCGCAGCAACACACACACACACACAATTGTCTATAAAAACAGAGACATCTCCTCTTCCTTGACACTGATTTGTACCCATCAAAACATCAAGAAACAATCCAGCTTTTGCAAAAAAAAAAAAAACCAGACATCTCATTTTATTCACCAGTCCGCGCGCAGACCCTCCAAAATGAATCAGGAAGCCCAGCTTATCCCGCCTGGAGATATTAGCAATGAAGTATAACATCATTTGGTGGTCAACCCAAGGTCGAACTGTGCCTGCGGGTGGTACGTGTTTTATTCGTCTGTATGTGGCCATGCCTTCCAGTCATTTCCACACAAGTGTGGAAGAAGAACCACAGTTTCAGGAAAAAGCGGTTTCTGCAAAACTCCCGCCCCACAGAACATTGTTGCTGGTGTTCAGATTAATATCCGCTGCCCAAACTGTTAAACAAACATCCTAAAGTAGGTCAGAACAAGTTCAATCTTCAGTTACAATCTGGCTGACAAGAATCTTAGGTACCCACGCACCTGATGTTCAACTCGGAAAGACTTCTGCCACACGGTCGAACAGCCATTATTCGCGAAGAGCAGATTATCTGCAGGGATGCAGATTGATCAGGAGTGATAACCAGCATCGTTGGCTTTTTTGGTCTTTGGCAGATTCTGTCTGCTGCTTGGTTGTTGTGGCATTTCATGCAAAATGAATACATTCTTTCAATTGCTTTGGTTGCTTTGGCTTTCCTGACTCTCATGCCGCAGCGTTTCTTTGTTTCCTTATCCAGTCCTTTGGTTGAATCTGATTTCTAGTGCAAATTGTATTCACTCATTGAGTTTCAGTGTTATCTCCGAGTTGTTATCCTTGCAATAATGAAGACCTGTCTCGAAAACAATCAAAACAGAAAGTTTTCAGTCTAATCATTGGCAGTGTGTTGCCACCTGGATTGCATATCAAAATAGACAGACTCGCAGGAGGAATTGACCGAGAAGGCTATCTGCGCCCTCTCTACGGAGGACTGGAACAGCAGCTCCATAATTCAGGGGAAAAAACCCCATGGGATTGGCTGATCTTAAGCAACTGGCTGCCGGTATTTGTCAATTTTCCTCTCCCCTGTGACTCGCTGATCGACGTAAGTAACCACCAGCGCGGAGTACTTGAAGCACGTAACCCTTTTTGCAATCACAAAGGGGCACTGGACTGTTCAGAAAAGAATGGGACGGGACGGGCGATTAGCTTCGTCCTGGAGGCTGATTTGCTGGGGAGTGCAGCAGTTGCTGCCTGATGGTACGATTCGAAAGGCACAGAGAGTCCACGTTTTGCAGAGAATGAGGTAGCCAGAGGTACGCAATTGCATTGTGTGATCTAGAATAGAAGGAAAGGTATGACCTGTAAGAACTCTTATTTGGCTCAAATTGAAATGTAGGCTGTTGCTTGCTCAGACGTACGATCTCAAAGGGCGTAGAAGGCAACGGTCAGAGATGGGATCGACCGTCAATCGATCGCGGACAAGTCCACCTGGCGAAATCTTGACCAGATTACAAATCATCAGCTAGCGCGAGAACCCTCCCACCCTAGGGTCGGACTAGACCCAAAAGAGTCTAGCCTCTTTGCTGACAAAAAGTTGTTTGTCAGCAAAGCTAATCCTGAAAAAGTTAGATCCGACGCACTGTAGTTAGGTGGAGGGATTGAGTCCACTGAAGCAAAGAACCCGCCCCTAACGAAGTTAGTTAACCACTTTTATCTCGCAAAACACCATTACGCGTTTTGCAAAAGGATCGCTTGTCTTGCTTACTCTTTCTTGATTTTTTACTTTACTTCAATTCACCCACCGATCTTTCAAGAATGTCCGGACCAGTTCATCCAGCCTGGTGACATTTTCAGCGAATTGATGAACCACCTATCAGAGGTCGGGTTGTGCCTGTGGACGGTACATGTTCTCTTCATCCCTATGCGGTCACGTCATCCAGAGACCACCGTACATGTGTGGACGCTCGACCAGTACTTCAGGCAAAACCCAGTTCTGCAAAACTCCTGCGCCGAAGCACGATGTGGACGGTGTGCAGGTCAACCTCCGTTGTCACGAATGCTGAGCAACAAGGTAACCTCGAAAAGACTCATTTCAAGGGCTAGGATCAGAACAAATATGGATCTTCGACATAGTGAGTTTGCACGGCTAACTAGGTAACTAGCGCTCAAACCGGAACGCTCCAGTTAACTACCACAGCAAATGATCGCTACAAGAATCCAAGCATCAAATGGCCACGCTCTCACAAAGAGATACTCACAAACAGTGTGGCCCTTCGAGCACGATATCTGTCGAATCTTTGGTAGTTCTTGTTTTGTTGTTTGACTGTTTCATTGTCGCTGCCAACATAGCATCTCAATCTTGGCCTGGTTCGAGCAGTTCATGGCCAGATGTCATCTCGTTCCTTTTGTGATGGATGCCTGCAAGCAACTGCACCATCGGTTAATTAAGAATGGAGGTGAGCCCATAGTTTAAGCTGCCAAGTTAGTTACCGACAAGGTAACTACGGAGTATATGGACGACTTTAAGAATCCATCAAAAAACGGGCTTTCATGTACGACATGCAGCCAGCGGACAGGTTACTGGACTCCAGTAGTTTGTCGTGTTTGCATCGTCTACTCGGGGAAACATTATTCCACACAAGCGTAAGGTTGCGGCCGTGATTCGGGGGGAAGTTTGAAGTCCTTCACACAAACGGGTCCTTCAATTCACGACGGGCTCGGATGGGATAGTCAAGTAGGCTATCTCTAGAAAACTATCTTATTTCAAACCACTCGTCATGGCCCCCGATATACGCGCTGCAGCGGTGCGCAATCTCTCCTTACTCCTCCGTCATGCTCCCCGGCGCACCACAGCACAATTCCTCCGCCATCATTCCACCGCGCAATCGTCCGTATCTTCCGACGAGATGACCCATTTCGCCTCTCTGGCCAGTAGCTGGTGGGATCCCCTGGGTCCGTCGCGCATTCTACACTTGATGAACCCACTACGGCATGAATTCATAGCTTCCTGCCTATCGGAAGGAAAATCCGAAGCACCTGTTCCCGCCGAAATCAGCGGCACTGAAATAAAAGAAACCAAAACAAACGGGCTGAGATATCTAGACATTGGCTGCGGCGGCGGCATATTCGCCGAGTCTCTAGCGCGCACAATCCCACTCAACTCGTCCCCGCCATCACCCCCAACACAAACAAACGCCTCCTCCCTCCTCGCCATCGATCCCTCACCAGTTATGATCGAAATCGCCCTCTCCCACGCCCGCAAAGATCCCACCCTCCATTCACACCTGCAATCCGGAACATTCAAATACGAAACCACCACTCTCGAATCCCTCGTGTTCCAATCTCCGCCACCACCACCATCACCAACCTCCTCCTCCACCACCACCACCGCCACCACCCCAACACCCCTCGACCTCAACTTCGACATCGTCACCATCTTCGAAGTCCTCGAACACGTCGACCCATCCACCTCCTCCCCCCGCCACTTCGTCCAAAACTGCCTACGCCTCGTCCGCCCCGGCGGCTGGCTCATCGGCTCCACCATCGCCCGCACCTGGCCCTCCTACATCGTGAACCAACTCCTCGCCGAAGCCCCCTGGCCCATCGGCGTGGTGCCCCGCGGCACGCACGAATGGAGCAAATTCGTAAACGTGGACGAGCTGCACGCCTGGTCGAGGGAGGTCGGAGTCGGAGCGGAGGAGTCTGAGTCTGAGTCTGCTGGGAGCGAGGAGGTGGGCGGGAGGGCTCCGAGGTATCTGGATACGAGGTGGAAGTGCGTCGGGGCGGTTTATTTTCCTGGGGTGGGATGGAGGTTGGTTCCTGGGTCGGAGACGTGGGGGAATTATTTCTGGGGGATACAGAAATTGAGATGAGCTTTTGTTTGAATTAAAATTAAAAAAAGGTTTTCTCCTTGCATCTCTTTCAACCTACACTAGGTGTGTAGACCTTAGATAGACCTGTTAGTGCAGATAGCGAGGAATGTCTATAAACGACAAGTGTTAGCAAAAGAAATACCCAAAATTAGCAAAGTCTCAACGGGTAGATGGAAAATCCATTTCTCATCATCAGACTATCCGGTGAATTTAAAATCAGCATAGATATTAAAGGCCAAATTGGCATTATTAAACAAGTATGGAGAAAACTAAGATCTAACAAGTCAGACAACAAAAGAAAAACGGTCGCATACATCATCTCATATTAGAAGAGAAACAACCGAGCCCATGACGATTCCTCAAAAAGATCCGAACCATGATCGCCACCGCGCCCTTCTTAAACAGAGAAGAAAAAGAAACAAGGAGACAAGAGGCTTCTGCCCTAATGCCCAAAAGGCCTCGACGCCCCACCACCGTCTATTGTTTTTATGTGATTCTCAAACCACTTGACCAAAAATGAAATCTCAAAGATGCCAAAGAATAATTGAAGGCAAACCATTAAAACTTGCTAATTCCCGTAGAGAGGCGACGGCAATTAAAAGAGAAAAACACCGGCATTAACAATGCACCGAGAATGCGATATTAAGCATGAAGGGGAATCTGGTTATCAAGGCACAGAGACGAGGTGAAAATGTAAAAGGGAAAGCTGGATTGGATATCCTTAATGCAAAAAGTAAACGCAAAGCTTCAAGTCGACGAAAGAGAATCGCCCACGACTCATCTCAGACATGGGAGGCCCAGTGCTCTTCCACCTTCGGTTTCAGCTCATAATTTTCCGGCTCGGTGCTCTGTGGCCGTCTAATCGTCGAGTTGGGATAATACATATGGGCAGGCATTCCTCCTGTAAAGGGCGGCCCATGGGGCTCCGGATATGTATATTCGGGAGCCGAAACTGATCCAGGGGAGGGAATGCTGTTCAGAGAAGGGGACGCCCAGCCTACAGTTGACATGTGTGGGCTACCCATCACACTACCAGGTCTAGATCCGCCGTTTGGCGGAGGTTCGAGAGGCTGCGGGGGCCCATAGCCACTAGGGTGCGACGTCAGGGATGGACGGGTGTGATGAGTGTTGGAAAAGGTAGAAAGAGTCGGAGAAGGAGCGGATGGGGATGCGCGTGGACTGGCTTGTTGAAAATCCACCCTTAAATGTGGCGGCAGGGAGCTATTTCCAACGAAATATTCGCCCATATGTCGGTGTGAATGCAGGGGAGGCAATTCATGTCTCGGAGAAAGAGAACTCCTTTGCGCTGGTGAAGCTGTTCCATGGGTTGAGGCTGTCTCTGAGTAGAGGCCATCACCGGGACGAACTAGTTTGCCCTTCCGTAAGTTCGCTTCAGTCTCTGCAGCAGCTTCTTCTATTGTACCGGTGTGGTGATTTTGATGCCGAGTCAAGGTTGTGCGGCGTGTGAAGGTTTTCTGGCAGTTGGCCCAAGGACATTTGTACGGTCGCTTTCCCGAATGTATTCTTCTATGCCTAGCCAACGAGCTGGAATCACTGAATGGCTGTGTCGAGAATTAGCACATTGCATCCGGGAATGTCTCAACGCAGAAGGCTTTACCTTGCCACAGCGGTCACACATATGAGGCTTTTCCCCTGTATGAACACGAGTATGAACCGTCAAAGCCGAACGTTGAATAAATTGCTTTCCACAGCCTGGCCAGTCACACACGTGGGGTCGGACACCACTGTGAATCCGTTCTAACAATACACGTTAGTCACTAATAATCAGTGCTGAACAGGGTATAACACCACACTCACCATGCCTTGCTAGGTCACTACGTCGTGCGAAGCCTTTGCTGCAGGTTTGGCAGTGAAATGACTTTGGAGCGGGCTCTCCACTACCTCTTCCAGGACCACTCGTGCTGCTTGGCACATTTCGAAACATGTTTTCGTGGTCATTCTGAGCGTAGTCGCCCCGCATCAGAGATGCATGATGATTTCCTTGGATTGACGCGTGATAGTGAGAGATGTTCGGCAATTGGATAGGTTGGGGATGGGGTGGGTACGACTCCGAATGACGACCCGGCTGCTGCGCATTGTGCTCAGAGCCCATCTCCGATGGCGACCGTGATTTCATATGATTCGAGTGGGCTAGTTGGTGCTGCAGCTGGGCTTCAGCAGCTGCAGCGACTGCCGTGCGATTTTTGTTTAAGATCGTAGTGATATCCATGGCCGCGACTTAGAGCGCGTACACGGATTGATCTGAGGGAAGTGTATAATACTAAAGTAGTGCACTAACGCGGAGACAGAGAGAGAATTTTGGATGGCTCTCAACGATCAAGACGTTTGAGAAGCAAAAGAATTTTCCACCAAACGGTCCGGTAGATGCATACAAAGGATCAACCTCCCTAGTCGTTTCTAATCTCCGGGGAAGAGTTAGCGTCTGTGTACGAACATGTTTCAAGGGAGACCGGGGAATAAAAACGAGCGGGCTTGGGGAGATCGGCAACAAAGGTGTAAGACCAGAAATTGAAACATCAAGGTCAAAGTGGAAAATATGATGAGCGGAGAAAGGAAACGCATAATAGAACCAAGATGCCGGGCTCTTATCTCCCATGTTCTTCTTCTTCTTTTTTCTTGCGTCCATGTAAACCAAACCCCAACAAAGTTTTGGGAGGAAAAGCCAGCAACCAAACATTGAATGTCACTCACATGGCAGTGCAAGAACGGTTTGAAGGTGAAACCGATTGCTTGAAATCCAGTCACGACAAATGGGACAAAAGCCGGGAGCGTGCGTTTGCGCGGGGGGTACAGAGGTTGTCAGGAATCGCACCTAGAACCGCCTTGTCGAAAGGACGAGAGAGATGTCGGCAAGCGATGCGCTTAGTGAGGTTACAGCAGTCAAGCCAGGCTGGTACACAGCAGGAGAAAGAGAGCAGGGACCCTGGTTGTAAATGAGAGGTGCCTTTGTGTGAACACAGAAGACGCGTTCGAGCTAAGTTGGCGTGTCTTCAGACAACCAGAAACAAATCGACCTCTCGAATAACGGCTGGCTGCAGCTGCCAACACGGACCGCTCCGCTGTCGCAAATTTCGATACCTGAGACAGGCAATCGTCCGAGTGGGAAGGGCAAAAGAACACACGCGCCAAAACCGCCTGGATATATATAAAAATATATAATCTTCTTTTCACCACCAGCTACACCCCAGAACGGTTTGCGCGACGAGCAGAAAGGAAACTGCCGAAATGGTGTGACAGCGCGTCCTACACCAGCCCACCGAGCACAACAGCTAAGAGTTAATTCACCCCAGGTCTTTTCCCAATCTTTTCCCATGCGGATCGTTTTTTGAGCAGGTTATCTGTGCTATGGTCCCGTTCCTGGAGACGTGTACGTACGCAGAGCTGGTGAAAGGACTTCCCCGTTTTTCTGGTGAAACCCCGGGGTCTTGGGAAAGCCAAACAGCGCGGAATGAGGTGGAAATTCTTTCGAGCTGGAGAGAATGATTTCTGCAGGCAATTGGATCTCCACTGTTAGCAAGCTCCCGAGGTTGACAGAAAAGAGTTTCCCGCACACACACAAGTTCCAATGCTGTATTCGCGAAGATCTGATTCAGGAAACGGGGCTGGAGGGGGGGAAAGTGATGCAGCTAAGTTGGACGTCAGGCACTTGCCATACTCTTATTCAAGCTTCTACTCACTTCTTTACAACATGAAGGTATTCACGAAACAAGAAAGAAAAGAAAAAAAAAAAAGAAGAGCAACAATGCAATGCCAGGAAGGCTATGTGGAGTGTGCTGGGTAAGTAGTGGTTGGGATGGGAGTGGTGGACTGATGGGAATGCAATGCCAGGAAGGCTATGTGGAGTGTGCTGGGTAAGTAGTGGTTGGGATGGGAGTGGTGGACTGATGGGATGATCAAGCCAGGGCGTTGGGCACAAGTTGAAGAGGCGCAAGAAACAAGAGCGAAGAGAAAACCAACCTTTTTTTTTGGGGGGGGGAGAGGAGACCACAAGAACAACCAAGACCAATGTGTAGTAAGAAAAACAATAATAGAACAATAAAAATATAAAAAGAAATGCGCCAGAGCAGTAGTTAATAATAGTATTAAGAGTTTGGATTGAGATCACGAAGAGAGAGAGAGAGAGAGAGAGAGAAAAATAAGAAGAAGAAGAAGAAGAAGAAAAAAGAAAAGAAAAAAAAAAAGAAAAAAAAAAAAAAGAGAGAGAGAGAGAGAAAAATAAGAAGAAGAAGAAGAAGAAAAAAGAAAAGAAAAGAAAAAAAAAAGAGAGAGAGAGAGAGAAAAATAAGAAGAAGAAGAAGAAGAAAAAAGAAAAGAAAAGAAAAAAAAAAAAAAGAGAGAGAGAGAGAGAGCGGAATTGAATCGATGTGGGATGATGAAACCGGCGGAGAAAGAAATTCTAGAAGATCGCCAGATTAGGGAAAAACCAACCAACGGGGAATCCTTTCCACACCGTCCAAATGGTCAAAACTCCCTCTTATAGGGACGACTTCTCTTCTTTTCTTTTTCTCTTTTTTTTTTTTTTTTTAGAGTTGTCCTGCAGGCGTTGGTTCTCCTGGGTCCTGGGCAGGAGTCAGTCAAAGCCCGAGAAAGGGCACGGAGGCGCGGCAGTTGGCTGACGGGAAGAAGGGACAATATTACCAAGGCATGGCTCTTGACTCTTGAGAAGATGAAGGGTAAAATAGAAAGGAACAAGGCTAGTAACTAATATCGCGCAGTGAAAGAGAGAGAGGGAGAGAGAGAACGCACGGCTTTCGACTTGAGAAAATCGCCCATGTCTATTGGCCCTTTTCTTTTCTTTCTCTTGTGGTCCTAAAAGTTACAGGGCAATCACATCACATCTCGCGGGCATGCAAGGTGGGCTTGTTGAATCTTCTGCCAAAACTAACTTGGACGCTAGGGTTACAGGGAACCGGGGGGGCCCCTGGAGGCTGGGGGGAAGGGAAGCAGGGCCCAGCAACGGACGGGCTTCTAGGGCCACTTTTCGAACAGTCGTGGAAGGTTACGGGGCCCACGGGGAAGAGAGAGAGGGGAAGACTAACTAGGGGAGAGGAGAACTGGGAGGGGGGAGCCTGGGGGGAGGGAAGGGCCTAGTAAAGTGTTAGTTAAACCCTCACGCCACGGCCCACGCTTGTCTTTTTCTCTTCCGCGTCATTGCTTGCTTTGAAATCCATGCTTCAAGTATGTACATCTGCCCTGGCAGCCTGGGCATTTCGAGAGCATATTTTACTTCATTGGGCCCTGGGTAGTTAAACTAGTAAACCATTTGAGTGCGTATTTACTTCAATTAGCTAGGTAGTTAGCTAACTTAACGGTTGGTGATCTGCTATTCGAGGAGCCCCCAAAAAAAAAGAGCACCCCCATAACTGACTTATCCACCTCCCCCTTTTTCTTAGGGTCGCTTCACGGAAAAGGCCAGAGACGCATGGAATGGAAAAAAAGCCTTTCCTTCTCTTGACCAACCAGCCTGCAGGGTCCGTGGCAGATGATACAATGCAGCAAGGTGAAACGAGGCCAGTCCTTTGAAAGCAACTCCAAATCAGAAAAAACCAGTGACCCGAGTTATCTTTGTTCACTGGTTTAGTTACCGTGCGACCAGACTGTGCATTGATGCCCCCCGTCCCCCCGCTCACCACTCTAAGCCCCCGTCCGTCAATGCTGTTCTAGTTAAGGTAGTTAGGTAGTTAGACGAGGAAAAAAAGGAGCAAAAACGGAGAGAAAAAACTAGTTACATATCAAGAGAATGTTCCTTTTTTTTTTTTCCCCTTCTCTTCTCTTCTCCTCGACTAAAACCGATTCGGCGTTTCGACTGTTTGAGATTCCTACCGGCGGCTTGCATTCCCTTGCCAATCAGCACCCAACCCCTGCCTAGCAACAAAGGCGCAATGACATCTCCCTTTGGCCTTATTTGTGGCTCTGAGAGCTTGGGTGCAAAATCACTGGCCAATGGCCCGTCCCGGAATCTGTTAGTGATCTTGGCTCGAGGTCTGTCATAGGTGCGAGAAGCGATCCTTGCATTGTTTGAAGCGAAAAAGAAATAAATTCGACGATGGGTTGTTCACTTGAGAGGAGGTCGAGATTTCCCACTCCACATGTTTGTCCATATTCCAGCAAAGATTGCTTCCTCTCTCTTTCGATGGGGAGAAAACTGAGAAGAATCAGACAAGCAACCCACTTGGCACCTCGTCAAGCCAACTTTCAAAAGCAATCTCGCTTTGCTTTTGCCATGGATACCTCTGCTCAACCACGTACACGAACTCCACACGAAGTCTCCACCTACAGGGCAAGTGTGAACAAAGAGAGTGAGCGAGCGAGCGAGCGAGCGCGTCTCTTCCCAGGGGGTGACTACCCGTACCTATGTAACTAATATAATATGCATGGGTATGCGTTTTAATGCGAAAGAACTTACATTAGTGCTACAGATCATCCCTCATGCTTGGGGCGTGAATTCAACGACATCTCCGAAGTCCGGGTCAGTGCTAACTAGACTATTATCTTATCTTTCTTGTTCAGTCCCATCAAGCCCATGACAAATCAGTCAGTCATAAGGGCATCATCCATCGCATTGAGGACATACTACGTTTCGTAAGTAGAGCCCAACTAACTACCAATCAGCACTCGTGCGAAGAAAAAGATCACTGTATTTGCATAACTAATCTTCGAATAACTTATCCAATAGCAAGATACGGGATATTGAGGAAACATTCCTCGTAAAAAAAAAAAAAAAAAAAAAAAAGAAAAAGAGAGGGAACCGAGTTCCCAATGCGACAAGACCCTTCGAAGTTTGGCGTGACAGTCCCGCGACGCCGTTCTTTTTAGCTTCCTTGTGAAGGCTAACGGCAGATTGAGACCGCATGCGGCATAACTAACTAGCTGGTTGTGTCTCGCCTTGACAACGTGTGAACAAAACTAGGACTCGACGATCATGACGACAGAAAATAAAGGACAGCTCCTATTAAACGCCACCAGGCCACGAAGGCCCAAACTAGTTAGTTAACTACCCTCGGCTCATGAGATCTTTAAGAGAGAGAGAAAAGAAAGATCATATACGCTTCGCCCGTACAGGTCTAATAAACAGACAATATCGTTCCTGCATGAGAAGCCGTCGAAAGCGAAAAATAAATAAATAAATAAAACTCTCTTCTACAGCTCACGGCACTTCAAGGCGTCGCAAAGCTCAGAGGGGTATCCCTGATGGCGTGTAAAATTCGAATTACAATGTGTGCACGTACGTACGTACGTCGCATAGGGCCCTAGGTAGATTGATTTCTCCCGGGGCTGCTCCCTGGGTCCCCCGGTCTTCTAGAATCTGCGGGCGGGCTTCGACGTAAAAGCAGGGGAGAGGCTGTTATCGACTTGAGTATGACAAGGAGCGGGAGAGTAAGGAACATGTGTAAGGATTAGTTATGCTAAGCAGTGACCAAGATAACTTAACCTTCGCAACACCAGAAGCCCAAACGTATTCAAAATGTTCCAGGGCGGGACAAGCTGCTGCTGCTGGATGCCAAAAGAAAAAAAGAAAGAAGAAAATAACCACGCTCCACCGAAAAGCCATCCACGGGTTAGAGTCACACGACCT
Source organism: Amauroascus niger (assembly GCA_001430945.1). Taxonomy (NCBI): domain Eukaryota; kingdom Fungi; phylum Ascomycota; class Eurotiomycetes; order Onygenales; family Onygenaceae; genus Amauroascus; species Amauroascus niger. Next base: position 77,258 of record LJPK01000676.1, read on the forward strand.
AGTGAGAAAAAGGAAGAAAAAGCAAAAATCAAAAAAAAAAATCAAAAGGGCGTGCCTGAAGTTACTCACATAATTCAAAAAGGGGTCAATTGGATGAACAGAATGGCTGGCGTGCGCCCTTGTGGCCTCTGCTGAGATGGCCAGCAGGTGAACCCCAACTGGGGGGGGAGAGGAAGCACGCAAGGGGGTCGACTCGTCGAGACTGCCTGGTGTTACTGGGGAAAAAGTAAAAACCTAACTAGAGTGGGCTAGTCAGTTAAGGGAAAAGGGCGGGGTGGGTCCACGCTAACCGGACGGCTGTGGGGCTTTTGCTTTTCTTTCCCCCAGCCCCCCCCCCC
>LJPK01000671.1:0-16931 GCA_001430945.1 Amauroascus niger
TAAATTGACAATAATATTTAATATTTACATATATATTTTTAATCAGCAATATTCAAATATTGTTTTATAAATTCAATTTTTAGAATTTTTGTATTTTTATTTTTTCATAAAATTTACATTTATTGACAAAAATTATATATCAAAAAATAATGAAATTGAAGTAGTTTTGAATGTAAAATACAGAAAAAAACATTTTATTTATTAAATTTAATTATTTAAAAATTAATAACATATGTAATTTTCAATATTTTGAAGAATAATTTACAATTATGAATCTTTATGTATACTTCAATATAAAATAAAATTTTCATAAAGATTTTTTTTAAATTGATAATAATATTTAACAATTACATATATGATTCTAACAATACATATTTATATATTGTTTTATAAATTTAATTTATAAGTTTTTTGTATTTTTATTATTTCATAAAATTTACACATATTGAATAAAACTATATATCACATAATACTAAAATTGAAGTAATTTTGAATGTAAAATACAGAAATATTCTTTTTTATGTATCAATATAATGATTAATTTTCACTGTGTAATTTTTCTGAAAATATTATGAAAATAGTAAATTTGTTTAAAGTATTGTTATCTTTCATAATTGAAGATTAAATCATTTTATTTTCAAAAGATTTTGCTGTGTGGTGAATTTATTATCAATTTTCAAATATACTGAGCTGAGATGAAATTAGTGATCGTTGGGTGGTCAAATACGTTAGTTAACTACTCTCTCTTCGGCCTAGCATGTGTTGCCGCTTTAACAACATCAACCTCAAAACATCAACATCTTCTCATCTCTGTCAACAATTTCAATTGTCATCATTGCAGAATATTGTCATCTTTTTTATATTGTCTCTTGTTTGTCACACTTTGCTTTGTTTGATTCATTTCTTGACCTTCTATTGACTACAGCCTCACTTAGATGAGGTATTTATCTACTAGCATTGTCAGGCCATGAGAATATTGTCAAGCTTCATGAGGCACTCTATTATGAAGGCTGGGTTTATCTCTTCTATGAGATGATGGATGTTTCTCTTGCCCAAATATTTGGGACACCTCTTGATCCCCTCCTTCACTTTGAAGTCGCGGCAATCTGCAAGGAGATGTTGGAAGGGTTAAACTACATCCACACTACACTAAATATCGCACATGGGGATCTCAATGCCCAGAACATTCTTTTGTATGCTGGCACCGCAGAGGTCAAGATTGGTATATCTGTTGATTATCTCCCTCTTATCTTTTCTGATTGAGGTTGTCGGCTGACCTAGCCTAGCAAATATCGAAGTCAGTATGCTGGAAGAGGTGAAGGACACCCAAGGTGACATACGTTCAGTGGGTATGATAATGCTCCATTGCCTGGAGCCACATACATACAAGGGGGGCGCGACCTGGTTAACAAATCGGATTCCACCATCTGCAAGTTTCAAGCACTCACAGCAGAGAAAACGGCAGTTGACTTGCTGAAGGCCAGCATATTCTAGGAGACTTTTGGCACAATCAACTGACAGATATCACAACAGCATGACTTCCTGAAGCGATCTCCAGGATACAAGTGCCTCACGGTTACGTGTAACCCACCCGAACGCCTCCTGAGATGCCGCCATCGATGCCTCCTGGTTGAGCAAAGCTTGGGTAGGGAAGTTCTTAGGAGTTGGGGTAATCGTATCCATGGACAAACGGTTTGGAATGGCATTTGGCTTAAAGCCACTATCCTGTATTGCCGAGCCATCTTCACGAAGCCAGGACCAATGTCTGTAAATCAGCTGATGACGGGGGCAGTCATGGTGAACACGGACTCTAATAGCTAAATGTTGGGAGGCCGTAACTCCAACCGGCTCCCACGGAGTAAAGGGTGGGCTATTGTAATATAAATCGTCGTCAACAGCAGGTGGTAGGTAGAGAAGTCGCCAGACATCAACCCTAGACATTACCATGCCAGCAACATCATGTTGAATATATGGGCCCGAGCCGGGAATATCCATGAAAGACTGCGGGCAGCCAGTCCAACCTGAAGAGATAGGCTCAAGAGGAGGAATTCCACTCCCAACAAAATCGAGTATCATTCCAGAGAGTCCACTGAGGGTGGCACCTAACCAAAGGGTAAGATTTGGGCGGCGCATAGCGCACATTATGGTGACCAACTCAGTGTAGTTTGACAAGCCCAGAAAATGGAAGTTGCGTAGTTCATTGAGAACAGGATGCAACCACGGGCTAACCAAGTTGCAAGGCACCCCAGGCTCCCAAAATACCCCACAAAGGCTGGAGACAACAACGTCGGTGTTGCAGCTCAAGGCCATATAGTAAGGGAGATGTTCATACAGCTCGCTCGTGTTTGCCAAGGTACTCGGAGGTCGAGGTTGACTTACCAAGCTTGGAAAAGGCAGCATAGCAGGCGTTCTATAGAAATTATGTGTTGGCAAAGTTATTGCTGTTGCAAGGGAAGCGGAAAGTTGACTCTTGGTACCGTGAAGCCTGCAAAATTCAACAAGATATGCCAATGCCTGTTGAGACGATGGGGGTGATGCAGCTGACGTTGCGCAAGATGGCCGATCCCTCATTGTAACCTCGAATCGTCGTTCAGCATCAACAGCCACTGACCAGGGAGATATAAATTGGGCACCAGTATCATCTTGAGAGACAATTGCCTTCCACCCTTGATTAGGTGCTATGATTGCAATCCACCATCGCGCGGCTTCGTCGTTTACGTGGCCAATGTCAATAACATCCTGCAGATCATCTGTCGAAGAACACATTTCTGCAACCACGCTAGTGTAAACAACACTAGCATTATCTTGTCCTTGTCTTTCAATCAATTCGGCCGAAAATATATAAGCCCATCCTAATGCAAGTATCCCTATGACATTGCTCCCTGACGGCATCTCGTCCTTCGGCCCAGCCCAGGTAGTGAAGGCATCATTTCCAAAACGAAATGGTGTAGCCTGTCGAATCCCTATTGGTAGGAAAGCTGGTCGTGTCTTTTCCTTTCCACTAATTCCGCAATCACCGCCTTGTAGAACACTCCATGTCGACTTTGCTCTGATATGCAATGCGGCATGAGACGAGGTGACCTCCAACGGCGCATGACAGTGATTCGCATGGCTATCTGGTATTGACGGGACTCGTTGGAGCATATCTCGAGGACTGACAGACTGAAGAGGGAGGTCACGCGTGTACTGGGTGACGGCCTGCTGCGCGAGACCATGCCAGTAGGAGCGGGCTTCATGCAGAGCGGTATTCAATTCCTGTTGGGTTGGTTGGAGGGAGTCGTTCATTTCACTGCTGATGAGATTAGTTATATCAATGTAGTATGTATGATGGAACTGTACCATGGCTGTATGCGAGAATTCATTTCTCTTACGCTCTTTAGCTGGAAATTAGCCCACCAGTCACGTAATGGAACTAGGCCATAACTATATCAAGAAGGCATCTTGGCGTGCACCGAGGCCCACCTTCAATTGTATGTGCTCTGAACAATAATGTTAGAAGGCACGCGGAAGGCGTCATGGGATGAAAGTATTGAAATATTACCTACTTTACTATTTTAACAATGACGCAGTCACGTGACACCGTAGGAATCTCAGAGAAACGACCATCACGTGGTTACTGTCTCAATACCATTTCGAGTACAAAAAATTACCTACTTTACTACTTTAACAATGAGGCAGTCACATGCCATGTCAGAAAATGGCAGCCCTAAGCCCTAACTATCCATTTTAAGCTTCCCCTTTCTAAACATGTAGTCGCGTGGTCACGTACGGAGCTGAAGGCGAGGTCACCATCAAGACATGAAGATCAAGATACGAAGATATGATCCAGCTAAATAGAGATTAAGGTGCCTTGCATCAAGTGGCAACGAGCCGAAGGCGAGGTTGCTGCTTGTGTATGAAAATCTCTTGTGTGATTAAATCTGTGTCTTTTCACCTGAATCTACTCCTTAATTGGGGAGGAATTCCCTATCTTTACAGCAAAAACTTCTCCTTGGCAACCCCTAACTAGTACTCCGTACTAGTTACTGTATAACTGGATGACCGTATAACCTCTTCTTCAGCCAATCAGAGCTTCTTATTTTAGATCAACAATTAAATTCAGCACACCCCTGCAGATGAAAACACTAGTCAACTTGATTAGTTAACTAACTAGAGGTATTTTGCACGAAGGTTTTCAACGAAGTCAAAAACATTTTTAGGCGGAGATTTGAATTCCAACCTTTCCACATCAAGTTTGATTGCCAAGCTATAGATTTCCCTAGTTATTAGTGGATTTGATGTTCAGTCAGAATGTGTAATGAGATTTGTAACAATCAGACTGGAAAATCATGGCCGGATCAGGGTCATTTAGATCTTGTATGAGGCATCAGAAGCTCCAAGCTGCCTGAAGATTCATGATTTGAGAATTCAATAGACTGGGAGAGATTCAATAGACTGGGATTCAATAGATTCAAAGATAGGTTGCAATTGAGTTGGGATGTTCATGTTTGAGAGGTCTACAGTTTGTACATTCTACATGAACAGTTTCTGATCACCCAAAATGTGATGTGACCATGATTTTACGCGTTTTTGCTGCCAATTTACCGCGAAATCTCCATGAGGCTCATTGAAGCTAACCATTTCAAGTTAAATGTTGATTTTTGAAAACGTTTGAGCACTTCAATGTTAACATTGATTTTCTCTCATCCAAACTGCGGATATACTCGGGGGGAACGTTTTTAACTTTTAGTCTAGCAGGGGGGGTCTCCATAGGATTAAACCCTTATAGGAAATTTATGGAACGTTGAACGTTGAAATCAACGCTGCAAAATACCTCTACTAGTGGATTGTAACTGTGTAGCAGGTTGGCGCTGGCCTTTCGACCTGATTATCGGATAGGGACTAGGACTAGGGCACGGGCCCAGGGCTTCCCTTGTTTATATGCAACACTTCGCGAAGCAGCTCTCATCTTTTTCCTTTCTTCTTAAGCTTTGAATCTTCGTATATTGCGCTTTATTTGTATGTTAGGTCGAATAGAATTGGCATCATTACCTACTTTACTATTTTAACAATGACGCAGTCACATGACACCGTAGGAATCTCAGAGAAACGACCATCACGTGTTTACCATCTAAATACAGTATTATTACTATTATTACTATGTTTTATTGCATTTCTATTGGTTGATAGGAGTCATTATCCACTATGACACCGTCACGTGCCATATTAGAAAATCTGCAGCCCTAAGCCCTAACTATCCATTTTAAGCTTCCCCTTTCTAACTAAACACGTAGTCGCGTGGTCACATACAGAGCTGAAGGCGAGGTCACCATCAAGATATGAAGATATGATCCAGCTGGATAGAGATTAAGCAGTTAGATGCCTCGCATCAAGTGGCAACGAGCCGAAGGCGAGGTTGCCGCTTGTTACGCTTATATTAGATTAATACTGCTTTTGGAGATGGTATCTGTCTTGCTACTTACTTTTATGCCATCTGACACTGCCTCAATACCTGCTTAATCTCAAGCAAGACTTAAGGAATGGAAAGAATTCTCCTGGTTACTTTTCCAGCAGGGGCAGTAAAGTGGATGCATTGATCTTCTGAGTGTGACGAAAAGAGATTGATGAATATCATTAGCTGTGACCAACTTTCTGTACATAACTTAGTTTACTCTCTGTTTGACAATTTATATCCTCTTGTCAGGTCATCTATCTTAGCTAACAGAGTAGGAGTGCAGAAACGAGATATAAACAGACATCTTTGAGAGGATCAAATAGCATGACAAACATGCACACACATCGGAATCAGCTGACTAAATAAGAAGTGCTCAAGCACTAACACCAGTGGATCCATACATAGAAGAGTTTGATGACCAGCTCTAACATCCATATTGTACTTCATCTTACTCCGGTGTCTCCTTCCCCATCCACATCGAAGACTTTCATGGCATGCTCGCGCTGCGGAGTACTCATTACTTATAGTAATGCTTTGATGCAATAACGTTTTCGTCCTTGTCGAGCTCGAAGACGGAAAAGTGAACTGCGGCATCGCTTCGACTTGGATGCTCAGCTTCCCTGGAGAATTGTTAGATAAAGATAAAGAGCTTCGGTTCCTGCTATGAATAACATACTTCATCGCAACCTTAACCGTCTCAGGTTTCATGGTGTCCTTGTACTTTTCAGCAACGGCGGCAAACTCTTGCTTGACACTTTCAGCAAGAAAATTACGCTCCCAAATATCCGTCTTGGATACGAAGGCCACATCGATGGCCTTTCCCGCCGAATCAAATATCTTCTTGATAAATTGGCTGGTTCTGTACATTTTGGCTTCGTTTGAATAGAGCGGTTCGAGGTAGGTTTGCACAAAGGTTAGGATATTGAGTCAAGAAAAAGAGAATTTTGTATCAGGTGAAGTGTTTTCGAATCTGGTAGCAGGATGGCATTCGAAATACGGCTGAGGCCGCTCTATTTATATTTCGTCCCCAGATCAAGAGGATCACGCCGTCACCGTGGCAAGCGCTGCAGTGTAGGATGTTCGACACCAATACCGGGTTAGGGATATGTGTCTCGCGCATTCTGCCCATAAGAATGTCGAATTACGCGCCTGTCCACATCCACGAAACAACACCCCAGTTTGCTTGTTGGGGGCGGTTCATGCGAGTGGCGCAGCGCGACATTTTTACCAATAGGATCAGGAAGCAATTGGCTGGAAGAGAAAGTGATGCGGCATCTTGAGGTGCAGGTCGTCATGTCATTCTTGCTCGAGATTGAGACCTGAAATTCATTGGCCTTCAGAGCATATCCCGCGGTCACGATATATAGAGCCGGGTCCGGGCATCTTACCGGAGTCAACGTAAGACTCCAGACTCGGGAGTCATGATTCTGCATAAGGGGCATGAGCCCGCCACGTGAAGTAGCATAAGAGTTGATTAGTTAATTGCTGAATTCTGACTACTAAGGGGCGAAGGCGCTAGTAACCATAGGGGAAAATCGTCTGTGCAACCACCAGGAAATGGTTGATCCACCATTTCCTGAGTTGCAACTGTGAAGCCAATCATTGCAAATTGGGAAATCATTAATCTGCATTGCAATTCAGGATTCATAATGGGAAAAGGACAAGATTTTTCCTCAAGCCCTCCTGCGGAGTTGTTAGGTAGCACTAATAGAGCTAACCCTGAAAGGGTTAAATCCGACGCGCCGGGATTGAGTCTCTGAAGCAATAGCTTACATAAGAAATGTCTCTCCTGCTTTACATTGCATCTCTTGCTCTCCAGGAGATTTGAGCTGCGACCTGCTCCATGCATTCTCTGTATTGTGACAAGATAAATTTCTTTCTCTGTCCCGGGTTTTCGATATTTTTTCACCATCGTTCTTCGTATTTGGTTAGCCTACTACAGTTCTGACAGGATTCCACAACCTTGAGAACTAGAGTACAACGTTGCAGGATGCCCGGCAAGGATGCTCTCAAAATAGCATCTGCACTCAACGAACTGATTGGCATATCTGGGTGCCGTTATCGGTTTAAAGAGCTGATTCAAGAGAGACCTCACATTGGTCGCGTTTGGCTGGCAACGTTTGAAATCCCTCCTCACGCGTCGTATACGGCTCGTGCGCTAACGCCATTACAGATCTGGGCAAGACCAGTTTATCTTGAAAGATATTTCCACAAACATATTCTCTAACTTCAACGAAATTATACGGCCGAAACTTCGCGAGAGCCCTTACATACGGTTGCCATTGGACACAATCGTGGACCAGCGCATATTTGTGTACAAGTACTTGACGGATGACTTTCTGAGCCTGGTCAGGAAGCAAATTGCCATGCGAGAGAGAAAGAAAGTTCTCAAGGCCTGCCTAAGAGGTATAGCCGAGCTCCATGAACAGGATGTCGTTCATCTAGGTAAGCTATGGCACATCTGCAGTAAACCCGACCTGACTTATGTAACCATATTTAGATATCAAGGCAGATAATATCATGGTTAACTGCCGCACTGTCAGTAAGAGAGGGGATAGAGAGTTCAGTGACGCAACGATAGTCGAACAGGTTCAGGTTACCGACCTTGAAAACGCGGCTTATCTCCCCAATGGCAGATGTATCAAGGGGATGCTTGCTGGCAACGACAACTGGCGCAGCCCTGAAGCTCATTTCAGGGGTGAACTCAACAAACCAACTGACATCTTCTCCTTTGGTGTTGTGGCAAGTGTCTTGACTTCTACATAGTGTCCTTCGCTGACAAGTGCTTGTAGTGTATTTATTCCGAGCTGGGCCGGGTCATTTTTGGTCCCGATGATGATTTCAAAATCCACGAAGCACAGGGCGCGCTTCCTTCCATGATCCGCCTGCAACGTCAGGTTTCCTACTTCGGAGACAAGGACGGGATCAACGGCCTCATGAAGCATGTAGGGGATGACGAGAGGAATTGTCAGATCCTCGGGATGCTCTGGGAAGACCGCTTTGAGGATAACATTCCCTACAAGCCGTTCTCAGAGTGGCAGGATGTTGGCGATGAAGTGTTCAAGGATCTCATCCGGGGGTTAATGAATCTGGACCCTGCAAAGCGAATCACGGCGCGTCAAGCACTAGAACACTCGTGGTTCGCGGACGTTTGAGATCGGGACGTAGTGGCAAGTTATTGTCAGCCATGCAATTATGAGGGCCTTTCACAGCATAATAAGTCAAGGTTCTCCTAGCTTCGACACAACCCTGAGCTTCTTTAGCGTCTTCCCGCGTTGAACACATAGTCACCACTCAATCCATTATTCGCCAGAGTTGACCCAAGGCGCTCTGAAAACCAAGCTGCGGACATTTACAGTCTAGTTCAGCATGAATATCTCTTTTGCCAAGCCCCTCAGCGGATAGAGGAAGACTTGTCGACATGTACCCTGACAGAATGAACGCAGTGTAGCCTTGGTATAGATAGATTTGGTGTGCATGTCAGTAAACAAGATAGAAAATAACAATCGTCTTGATCTCATGAAGTAATTTGAGATTCAACAATTAAAATTTAGTCGAGATATCTAACAGATGTTGACTCCTGAGATCTAGTTCACTGCTTAGGTATTTTTAGCCACCCAATCATCTCGATCTGGAACTTGTCAGTCTTGACTGGTTAAATTGACCATAACTTCCGCCCTCTTCCAACAACACCGAGATAAAATAGAAGAAGTGCTTCATTCAATGTGCTTCCGCTGAAATTAATTATTTTCTAGTGGACATTTGATGATATCGGTTTATACAACTATTTTATGAGAAGGACTCCTTTCTACGAAATCCCGAAAAACCCGCCCCGCATTTTCAGATCTTCACCCGACAGGCCCCCTTGATACAAAGGTTCAATATAGATTGATACCTTCGGTCATACCTCAGAATGGATTCCTGGGAAAACCCCCAATCTGCCAGTTCAGCGACAAGTAGATGGTATGCGGACCTCTAGTCTGGGGGTTTCTTCTCTCCACTCGTTTAGTTAGCGGCTAAGCATGTCGCCCAATCTATCTAGGAAGCATCTCCACAAAATTCTTACTCGATCGGGCCCCTTCAGTGACGAAGATTGGGTTCCTGGGCCAGAGACTATCTCAGCCTTAGCATGTTCAAAGATCTTGTACGTCATGGCGATTCCGCTCCTGTTTTCGTTTTGTCACTGCTGACTGATGGCTGGAAAAAGGGTGATGTAAGTGCTTGTTCACTCTAGGTCGATTCAGCTCTATTGATCAAAACGTATATAGAGGTGCGGGAGGGCTTGGATGTGAGATTCTCAAGAACCTGGCCCTGTCGGGCTTCAAAGATATCCATGTGATTGATATGGGTAAAGCTATTGAGTTTCCGGTATGCATGGGAGGTTTGCTGATGCCTGACAATAGATACGATTGATATCTCCAATTTAAATCGACAGTTTCTCTTCCGTCAAGATGATGTCGGGAAACCCAAAGCCGAAGTGGCAGCTGCTTTTGTCCAAAAAAGAGTGAAAGGCATCAAAATCACTCCTTACGTGGGAAAGATTCAAGACAAAGATGAGGATTACTACATGCAGTTTAAGATGATTGTGTGTGGACTTGATAGCATAGAGGCCCGACGCTGGATCAACTCTACCCTTGTCGGAATGGTAGACACTGAGAACCCTGAGAGTTTGAAGCCCCTCATCGATGGCGGTACAGAGGGTAAGTTCCTGCCCTCTTGGATGTACGAGCCACAGACAAGATATGTGGTGTCCCGAACTGACACAAATTACAGGATTCAAAGGACAAGCAAGAGTCATCCTGCCCTCGCTCACGTCATGCATCGAGTGCCAGCTTGATATGCATGCGCCAAGGCCTGCAGTTCCCTTGTGCACAATCGCAACGATTCCCCGCCAGCCACAGCACTGCATCGAGTGGGCGCATCAAATTGCCTGGGGCGAGAAGCGCAAGGAAGAAGACTTTGACGGCGATGATTTGGAACATGTGACGTGGATATATCGGACTGCATTGGATCGCGCCACGCAGTTCTCTATTCCAGGGGTCACATTCTCGATGACACAAGGTGTCGTGAAGAATATCATCCCCGCCATCGCCTCCACAAATGCAGTGATTGCTGCTGCATGTACATCCGAAGCACTGAAGATTGCGACGTCGTGCAATCCATTTCTGGAAAACTACATGATGTACGCCGGGGACGAGGGTGTCTATACGTATACATTTGCCTCTGAACAAAAATCAGATTGCCCCGTTTGTGGAAATCTGGCCAAGAAATTTGCCGTGAGCGCTGAGGCAACGCTCCAAGAATTTATCGACTCCCTGGGCGAGCGGGCAGAAGCGCAGCTCAAGTCTCCTAGCTTGCGAACTGAAGAAAAAACGTTGTATCAGAGATTCCCACCGCAGCTGGAGGAACAGACACGCCCGAACCTGAAACGGAAATTAAAAGAACTAGTCGTCGACGGCGAAGAGGTGGCCGTCAGTGACCCAGCATTCTCCATCGATTTCCGCTTCAAACTTGTCTTCCAATAAAGGTGGACGGGGAAGGCAGAGGTATATACGAATGGCGTTAATTAATTGGACTTGATAGTTCATCAACAGAAACCGTGAATTACATATATACAACCCAGACATCATTTCCTGCCGTAGAACTCCCCAGATTTACATTCGCAATAAGAAAAAAAATCCCTTTTTCATAAACAAAAACGCCCAAATGCGAAATGGCCGCAAAGCTCAGCATCCCAAGACATCTATTGTAAAGTTGTGTCTGTCATATCGGCTAACGCCGCCACATTCCGTTTCAGCCTTGCACATTTGAGTTTTAGGACTTTGATACTCTCAAGGAAGAGAAGGTCGCTATTAAATTGCCCAACGCTCTCAATATTGAAGATAAAATGATCTCGGATGCGGCCAAGCTTAACCTTACCCTTAAACTCCTCGTGCCGTAAGCATTCTCTGCTAACTGTGTCTTTGAAAGGGTCCAAAACCACGGCTTTGTTCTCCCCTTCGTGCCCTTCATATCCACTCCCGGTTTGTGCCGCCTCCTCCGCCGTCACCTGTTCGATCCCGATGACTCCCTTGGGGAAACAGTTTGCAAATTTAGCGGCATCGTTACCGAGTATGGGGCGGCTGATTTGTATATCCGGAAGGAGACGGTACGATGCCGTGGCCACTGGAGAGAATTTGGCGTGGTCTTGACCAATTCCTTTTATACAATGCATCTCAATATCAATCTTCTGGCCTGGGCGTAGTTTTGCTATTAGAATGTCCGGATTCGCGGGATGAATAACTCCATCTGGCCCTGAAAAGATTGTAACCTGACGTCCCACAGGTTCAAACACAAGGTCCTTGGCATATATGTGGGCATTATGATATAATTTTGTAGGGTCTTCTTCGTCCGCTTGTGCAGTTGGGTTTTTCGTGCATTCGACGTTGAGTTTTAAAACGATAGTGTTGGAATCACTTGCTGGGCTTCCGTCATCTGGATCGCCTTCTTTGGGCGCTCGAAACCAGCTCATCCAATTAATGCCCTCTAAAGATCCCTTGAGCGGGATGAGACCTAATCGATGGGCGAGAACTTCATCATGTATCACGGAGGTGTTGTTATGGATAAAAACGAACTCTATGGCCAGTGAAGGGATTTCGGCAATAAGTATACGGCGGAAAGCATTCGCGACGGCGGCATCGACACCTATCAGGGAAAAAGTGGCCTCGAAAGGGTCATTTTTGTGAAAGGTGACTTGGAGGTTCTAGGCGCGAAGACATGGTTAGCATGATACGGAATGTTTGGAGGGGGAAGCGTGAGGAGCGTATATTTACATCTTTGAACTTATTAATGGACCAGGAATGGTCTTCGCCCGGCCAATGACCTGGAAAATCTGTAGCGGAGATATGGGTGACTGTTTCCGGGTTGATGCCAATGATCTATATGGGTCATTTGTCAGAGAGAGGCGGTCTATTAAGAACGAGGTTGGGCATACTTTTCGTTTGCGAACTTCGTCCCCCGAAGCAATACGAGGCGCCATCTCTCTTTTTTTTTTTTTTTTTTTTGGCTAAACAGTGTTTGTTTTTGAGAGGAAATCCTGGGCTGGGAAACCGGAGATCTAAAATTCACCGTTTGGGCTTTCTCTCATGAAAGATTTGGAGCTTCTTTCCTGCCAATAAAATTGACAAAATAGCAAAAAGATGCGCTAATCTAGATACGGAATAGCTCGTCTTGGGCTGCGCGTGAGCTCTCCGGCCAATCAACTCGCTTGGAATCAATCGCTAATCAGCGCTTCCACGTGACTAATCCTAAATCAACATCTCACCATTCTGGTTCGCTTTTTGGAGCATTAGTGACGACGGTCGCGGACCAATTCTTCCTGCTCGCTGCAGATTCGCTGTCAATTACGGTAGAGGTTTGAGGCACAACTGTACGGGATTGTGCTAGACCTTCTACTTCCCAGACATGGCCTCGACTCTCACGTTTCTGGCGCGGCATGCGCCCAAGAGATTGTGTCTCTCAGCATCCATACCGAACAAAGCAGCCCGCCTCGCCATCCCCAGATACCTCTCCAGCTCTTCTGCCGCCCGACAGTACGACGAATCCGCCTATCAAGCAACCAGACTAATTCCAACCGGCCCTGAATTCCGACCGCAATGTCAGACTGCAGTTGGAGAGGCCTCGGGCCTGGAGTCTGATGCCGGCCAAAACCGAAAGATTCGTCACTATACAGTCAATTTTGGGCCACAACATCCTGCCGCCCACGGCGTGTTACGATTGATTCTGGAACTCAATGGCGAAGAAATCGTCCGTGCTGATCCGCATGTCGGCCTTTTGCATCGTGGCACGGAAAAATTGATCGAATACAAGACATATTTACAAGCACTTCCATACTTTGATCGGTTGGACTACGTCTCAATGATGACGAATGAACAATGCTATTCGTTGGCGGTGGAGAAACTATTAAATGTCGAGATTCCGGAGAGAGCGAAGTGGATTAGAACTTTGTTTGGCGAGATCACCAGGATTCTCAACCACCTGATGTCTGTCTTGTCCCATGCCATGGACGTTGGTGCTCTGACGCCATTCTTGTGGGGTTTCGAAGAGCGAGAAAAACTCATGGTAATTCTTTCCTTTTCCTCCCAAAGGATTTAATTCGGACAGTGTTAACTGATATTTCTCGTTTCATAGGAATTTTACGAGCGAGTATCCGGCGCCCGCTTGCATGCAGCATATGTTCGACCAGGAGGTGTTCACCAAGATATTCCCTTGGGTCTTCTCGACGATATATACCAATGGGCAACTCAATTTGGTGACCGTATTGATGAGACAGAAGAACTTCTTACAGACAACAGGATATGGAAAGCTAGAACGCAGGGAATCGGTGTTGTCTCGGCGGCCGATGCCCTCAATTTCGGCTTCACAGGTGTAATGCTTCGAGGTTCCGGTGTCCCGTGGGACATTCGCAAGTCACAGCCATATGATGCTTACGACCAGGTCGAGTTTGATGTTCCTGTCGGAGTGAACGGAGATTGCTATGATCGCTATCTTTGTCGTATGGAAGAATTCCGACAATCCCTTCGCATTATTCACCAGTGCTTAAACAAGATGCCTGAGGGTCCAGTTCGAGTGGAAGACTACAAGATCAGCCCGCCTCCACGCACTGCCATGAAGGAAAATATGGAAGCCCTGATTCACCACTTCCTGCTATTTACCAAGGGTTACACGGTCCCACCTGGGGAGACTTATTCTGCCATCGAAGCTCCAAAGGGTGAGATGGGCGTGTACCTTGTTAGTGATGGTAGCGAACGGCCGTACAGATGCAAGATTCGCGCCCCAGGGTTTGCCCATCTCGCATGTTTTGATCAGATCTCTAGAGGGCATCTTCTCGCTGATGCCGTCGCTATTATTGGTAAGTCTTCGCTCGACGGAAGCCAGATCTTTAGTGAATTTAGAGTGCTGACTAGTATGTATTGATAGGTACCATGGATCTCGTGTTTGGAGAGGTTGACAGATGATACTCCTTCTGGGAGTAAGTATTCTCGAAGCTCTAGTACATAGCCAAATTATTTTCTCTTGAAGCATTACTCCGGGGGCCGCGAACGGTTAAAATGGGGATGAGCTGTTCCGCGTCACCCACTATTATTGTCATGCATGTAACCTTTTCCTAGATCCCTGTTACAATATATGTACCTTTGTTCTTTCCGCTTCTAGTAGCAGAGAATAATCTTGACTGCTTATTGAAGAGGTCACCTGTCAGGCCTGGAAGATAACAGGCAAGGTGGCCACCTCATTCAAATGAAAGGAGGGGTGCCTGATATGTCATAGGAGCCTCTTGGTCGAACGTTACAGATGCTTGTATAAAAATCTCATTAAAAAAAATAGGAATAGTTTGCTAACTCTCTAAGAGAAAAAGTCAAGAAAACACGGGAGCAGAGGGTCCCCGGAGCTTCCACCATCCCGGGGTACTTTGATGGCCAAAAAGTGGTGTTACAACGCTTCTAATCAAGAGGAACGGGACTTATTCGTAGGGACACGGGGGCAATTTTTACTCTGAACCGCTTGCATCGAGGTAAATATATGCGTTTTCATACGTCATTATCATGATAGCGGAAAGTAAGATCCCTCGGTCTGGGAACGGTTCCGAGAGGAAATGCGGCGTCGTCAGGTGGTCGTTCATTCTTTGTATTCCCCGTAAGCATGCTCTGGATGCTCATGCAGACGCTCTCCACTGTTTGAACTGGGGTCCAGCCTGCGGAACCGAGGAGATCGAGACATATGATTCCGTTGCTGTAGACATGAGGGTGGATAGGTATGGGACGGGGGGTGGGGGAGGTTGCGGGGAGGGAGATAAATATGACTTCGGGAGATTCTAGGGTGCAAAAGCCATGGGTAAGCTTCTTATAGTGTCTTTTTTTGACTTTTTTTTTGACTTTTTGGGCTCTGAGATATGGAGGGCGAACCTATTGGATAGTTTTTGGAAAATGTGAATTTGAGGCGGTACGATTCATTTTGGTAGAGAGGATTGGAATCTAGGACACAAATATCCATTTGCCATTCTTGGAAATTGTCTGCGTGAACGATTGATATTCCGGGAGGGAGGGAGGATTGCATCTGTGAAATTGTGTTTTTTTTTTTGTCAGGAACAAAGTAGGGTGGAGATTGAGCATGAGAAGGGTCTCCCGTCAATTCGTAGGTTTTCTATAGGACGTGATAAGTACCTTCGAGAGCTCCTATTGACACCAGCAATCTGAATTAGCTCTGACTCGGAAAGGCCATGCGGCCGGGTCATGGGTCGCAAATTGTTACCTTTCCTAAACGCTTGCCTGCGAACATGGCGGGAAGATCGCGATCGATGTGGTATAGAGAGGCTAAGAATGAATGACAAAATGAGAGGGCGGCGATCTTGTTCGCTTGGTTAGGCTGATATTATATCTAATTAGGTCTCAATATCCAAGTAGAACCAGCGGTGGGCGCATTGCAACAACGAGTGGGCGGCGCGAAGGAGGAGTGTGTTCCGGGTAAGGGGGCCGTGGTCTGATATATTCAGTGCAAATCGAGAAGATATACAGCAGTAAAAGTAGCTACTAAAGACAAACAAACAAGCTCCTTGTTATTATATTATGATAAGCATGGGCGAGTGTTGCCTCTTGGGCGAACAATTCAAGACTCAAGAGTATTGTACACAGTCACAGCAACATCTCGAAGTTTGGAGGAATGACTTGCTTCAGTCTCCACCTATGGTGTGTCAGATCTAACCCT
Source organism: Amauroascus niger (assembly GCA_001430945.1). Classification (NCBI taxonomy): domain Eukaryota; kingdom Fungi; phylum Ascomycota; class Eurotiomycetes; order Onygenales; family Onygenaceae; genus Amauroascus; species Amauroascus niger. The sequence continues at coordinate 16,175 of LJPK01000671.1, forward strand.
TTCAGGATTAGCTCTGTTTGACAGCTTTGCTGACAAACCACTCCACAGAAGAATTTGAGGAAAAAAGCTCTAAAAATGTTGTTTATGTCACAAGATTTCACATTACAAAACTTACACAATATTTGTTATTGATTAACATAATCCACAAGCAAGCGGAACACCCAAGCGAGCAGAACACCAAAATCACTGTATAGTAACTAGTTAGATTTTAACCCGAAATATCTACGCTCAATAACCTCTAATTAAACTAAATTAAATTACAATAGGACTAGGGCAGCTTCTTCTTATATGGCCTACAATATGGCAGTTTGTACACCTTGGTGGCGCCCGTGAATGTGGTGCAGGCTCAAGGGCTGCAGGCTCAGAAGGTTGAATAACAGGCTGTTCAATGGGCTCAGCAGGTGGAATAATAAGATTCTGAGCTTCTTCCCTAGTTAGATCTCCTTCATGTGGAATTCTGTAAGTAGATCTCTTGCGTTTTTGCTTCTCTTTCTCATTTGCAGCAAAAATATCCTGGTATTGCTTCTTCATAATAGTGGTGCTGACCATTTTGTATTCACAGGCCTTGATAATTTGATCAAATTCTTCCATCAAGCCCTGAGGCGCCTCAACTTTTTGTCCCATAAGATTCTTGACTTTTTCCACCTGCCTATGCAACTGCCAGGGATTGCTAGGTGTTTGTAAAATCCAGAATGACTGGAAGTTGCTAGATTGACTGCATGGGGGTGTTGGGATTCAGAGTTGAATATTGAGCTGT